>CM060343.1:27957385-27973335 GCA_030674155.1 Stramonita haemastoma
AAAAGGCGAGGCTGTATGCTTTCATTCCCACTCATTAAATTCCACTGTACAGCTTAACCTTTAGTGACCGACTTTGATTCTTTGACTAGGAGGCTTGACTTGCACAGTCCTTATGTGCTGCAACTCAAGGGAGCTAGTTGGCCTTTGGAAAACATCTCCAACGCTGACTGTCTGTGTGCCTTCTTGGATGAAAGGGTGGGGATGTGCTGTGAACAAGGCATCTCTTCTATAATCAAATTTCTGCTCAGTTTCCGAAACAGCAATTGCCTCCTCTGCTATATCCGAGGTCATTGTCAAACACGATGAACACACACACAGGGGCACGCGCACACACACACACACACACACACACACACACACACACACACACACACACACACACACACACACACAGATATATATATATATATACATAATATATATATATATATATATCGCTCAATATCGTATATATGAGAATAGCATTTGGGATCTTGTAGCAACACAAACCTACAAGTGCACCTGAGGCTTCATACGTTAATTCAGTTACGCAGTTGGCCATGTACTTTTGTAAGTGGACTTTGTTGAAAGAGCAAAGCTAGCTCTCTCTGTCTCTCTCTCTATGTATACATATCATTAATAGCTTCCACAGCAAAATACGCTTCCCTTAGGAAAAAGGCTTGCTGGCTATTCACACCATAGGTAGCAGTACTGATGATGGTTTATTGCAGTCCTTAGCATTCCCTAAGCAGCACTGCAAAGTGATTTATTTCCCAGCTGAATATCAGATTCCTGGTTTTATTAGTGGTCGTAGTAGTGATGGTTGTGGTGGTGGTAGTGGTGGTGACAGGGTGTGTTGTGGTGGTGGTGGAGGAGGTGCTGGGGAGGGTTTAATATCTATATTTCTCTTTATTTCTGTCTTTGTCTATCTGCCTGTCTGTCTCTGTCAGTGTGTGTCTGTCTGTGATTACCTGTGTCTCTGTCTCTGCCTCTCTGTCTCTGCCTCTCTGTCTCTGTCTCTGTCTGTCTGTCTGTCTGTCTGTCTGTCTGTCTCTCTCTCTCTCTCTCTCTCTCTCTCTATCCCTCTCTCTCTCTCTCTCTCCTCTCTCTCTCTCTCTCTCTCTCTCTCTCTGTGTCTTCATTCTTCATTAAAACCATTGTTTGTAATGCATGTTTAAAAGACAGTACATTAAATTTGACATTTTGTGATTATTAACTGTCTGTAGCTTTGCTGTCTTTTTTGTTATAATTATGTATCCTATGTAAGCACGCTATATCTATTTTTTTAAAAATGCATGCAAATGTATGCCAATGCTATTCAGCCTACATCTGAAATTACCATCTCCTTCTTTCAGGTGGGGTAATGAAAAAGATGATCAGTCCACACCACCAAGATAAGATATTGAGTTCAACTGAGTGTGTGTTTCCATGATGACAACTGAGTAGCAATGAATTGCATCACATTATCCCTGAGGGTGTACTAGAAATCACTCCTGCTGAAATAGTGGGGGGGGGGGGGGGGGGGGGGGGGGGGGGGGGGGGGGGGGAATGCATGTGGAAGGGTCAACAGGGAAACATTATGTGCAGGGTTTCCTTCACACATCCAGGCATGTTTTCATCTGGCTTGTCACTTCTGAAGCACGGTGTGTAGTCTATGTGTGGCAATGGTGATTGATTTTGGTCTGTGGTGGTCTATTCTGAATATTTACTATTGCAATGGACAAGGTTTACCATACTTGTGTTGCTGTCTTTTTTGTGGGTTTTTTGTCGGTGTGTCTTTTTGGTTATTTGTTTGTTGGTCTCTGACATTGCCTCTCTGTGTCTGTGTGTGTGTGTGTGTGTGTGTGTGTGTGTGTGTGTGTGTGTGTGTGTGTGTGTCTCTCTCTCTATATATTTCTCTGTCTGTCTCTGTCTGTCTGTCTGTCTCTCTCTCTGTCGCTCTCTGTCTCTGTCTCTCTGTCTCTGTCTCTCTTTCTTTTTTTCTCTTTCTATTACTCTCTGTCTCTCTCTGTCTCTATCTCTTTCAGTCTCTCTCCCCTCCTCACTCTTTGCCCCTGTCTCAATGTGAGTGTCCCTCTTCTTGTACACGTGCATACACCGCCTCTTTTTTCTGTATGTGTGTGTGTGTCTGTGTGTGTGTGTGTGTGTGTGTGTGTGTGTGTGTGTGTGTGTGTGTCTGTGTCTGTGTCTGTGTCTGTGTGTCTGTGTGTTGTGTGTGAATGTGTATGTGTATGTGTTTACATGTGAGTTTATGTGCATGTGGGGACGGGATAGCTCAGTGGTCAGAGCACTAGCTTTCCCCCAGTCAAGTTAAGCAGCGTCGAGTGTGGTTGCCAATTGGATGGGTGACCCTTTGCGCGCCTTGGCTTCAGTACAGTTCCCCCAGTTCACCCAGCTGTCAATGGGTACCTGCCCTCTTCAGGGTCAGGAAAGGTAAAGCAGCGAGGGAGAGGAGATGGGCGCCGCCCTCAACAAGCTGGCCCCTAGAGAAGCTGAGGTCTCTGACGCCTCGCTCCCCCTACGACGCACAGGTTATGGGACGCCTTTACCTTACCTTACCTTTATGTGTATGTGTTTGTGTGTGTATGTGTTTGCATGTGAGTTTATGTGTATGTGTACGTGTTGTGTGTGTGTAAGTCTGTGTGTATATGTGATTGCGTGTGAGTTTATGTGTGTGTGTGTGCATTGTGTGTGAGTGTGTGTGTTTTCATTGTGATAGTGTGTGTGAATGTGTGTGTGTTTTGTGTATGTGTGTTTGTGACTGTGTTTGTATGTGTGTGCGTGTGGATGTGTGTGTGTGTGCGCGTTTGTGTGCATGCTTTGTGTGTGTGTACATGAACCTGTCTTTTCATTAACACAGTACACACATACACGTAAACATTTTAGTACCCTTGCAGGAACGTCTGTCACAGTTGGTCACTCTAATGCATACTTTCAAAACTGATCGTGTTTATGACCATCAAAAGAAAGTGGTCCTCATTTTCTACCCCCTGAACTTTTGGTGGTAAAAACAGGTTTATCAGTCTGCAGCCACAAAGGACAGTTTTGTTGAGATGGTATTTGCTTGACAGTGACTGCGCTGGGATGCATTGTACCATATTATCCATGTATAGCAAGTCATAAATATCTTTGTTCTTTTTCGTCAAATGCTCATAATATACCAAATATTTTTGTCTGTCCTATGACTGAAAGTGTGCTGCTAGTCTAGTGCACCAGACTTCGGCGTGGAAGAAAATACAAATTTGTTGTGTTTTTCTGAGGAAAAAAGAAAAGGCAAGAGAGTGGACAAAGAAGCCAGAAAATAGAGAAGAAGGAGGTTACCGAAACGGAAAAAGCAGAAACAAAGCAAGGGATAGAAAAGAGGGAATTCCTGGCACGAATCTTTCAGAAAGTGGGGATGCTATTTATTCTGGCATTGCTACTGGGGGAAGTCATAGACATTGAGGTCATAGAAGTATGTAGTAAAAAAAAAAAAGACTTTTAGATTGGCCACTAGTGAAACATGATGTACTTTTGTTTGTTTGTTAACTCTAAAGAAGAGAAGAGATGGAAGGACAGCATCAGCGAATGGACAGGCCTAGATCTCATCCAAATTTTGACAAAGGCAGAACAGAGTAAGGAATGGAGGGAACTGATTGTCAAGTCTTCAGGGGTGCCCCCACAATCGACAGACTAAGGGATGGGTAGATAGATAGAACTTTAAAGACAATATTAGAGAGTGGACAGGCTTTGGGTGGAGCGATCTGCTACCAAGGGAGGCGGAGGACCTGGGGAGTGGATGAAGCTGGTTGCAATATCTTCAGGGGTGCCACCACGGTCTACAGGACTACCAACAGGTGAAGGTGAAAGAAAGGCATGGCTATTCATTGGAGATACCGTGTGTGTGTGTGTGTGTGTGTGTGTGTGTGTGTGTGTGTGTGTGTGTGTGTGTGTGTGTGTGTGTGTGTGTGTATGTGTGTGTCTGTGTGTCTGTGTGTCTGTGTGTGTCTGTGTGTGTTTATGTGTGTGTGTTTGTGCGTGCGTGTGTGTGTGTGTTTATGTGTGTGTTTGTGCGTGCGTGTATGTGTGTGTGTTTATGGGTGTGTTTATGTGTGCGTGTGTGTGTGCATGTGTGCATGTGTGTGTGTGTGTGTGTGTGCATGCGTGCGTGCGTACATGTGTATGTGTGCGTGTGTGTTTATGCGTGCGTACGTGCACGCGCGCACGCGCACACACGTGTGTGTGTATGTGTGTGTATGCCTGAGTCTATGTACGTGCATGCGTGTATATGTGTGTGAGAGATGGATATCAAGAGACAGACCAGAGAGAGAGAGAGAGAGAGAGAGAGAGAGAGAGAGAGAGAGAGAGAGAGAGAGAGAGAGAGAGAAAGAGAGAGAGAGAGAGAGAGAGAGAGAGAGAGAGAGAGAGAGAGAGAGAGAGAGAGAGAGAGAGAGAAAGAGAGAGAGAGAGAGAGCAGAGAGAGAGAGAGAGAGAGAGAGAGAGAGAGAGAGAGAGAGAGAGAGAGAGAGAGAGAGAGAGAGAGAGAGAACATTCCAGCACAAAGAATTGTTTTGACACATGCTTTGAATGTTAATAACCATCAAAAATGTAGCTGCGATTTTGTTCAGCTTTTTTTTTAGGGGAGGGCGGTGACAGTAAATAGATTGATCAGTCTGTTTTCACAGACACTGGGCTATTCAGCTGGTGTTTATTTGACAGTCACAGAGTAGTGATGAATTGTTCCCCTTTGTCTGTGTAACTGTCAGGGAAATCGCCCGGATGAAGAAAAAAAACATATAAGGGGGTGGGTGGGTGGGAGGGAAAACCCACGTAACTTATAGTCAATTGGGAAACATCATGTTCCGGCTCTCTTTCAACTTGTTCAGCCTGATTCTTATCCCGTGTGTCATTCTTGAAGATGTGTGTGTATGTAATTGGCATGGAGCAGAGTCTGTGGACATTAAGAATAGTTCAACACGGGATAGGGGCTAGACAGCTTTGAAGTCTGTTCCTCCTTTGTGAGTGTGTACACTCGAGGTTTTCCCCCCCCTTTTTTTTTGCTGAAATGTCTTTGGCAGTTTGATGGGTTTTTGTTTTTTTTTTTACCCGCAGCAGTCTTTTACTCTTTAACTCGCTAATGTTTCAAGTAAAAAACCAAAACCAAAACAAAACAAAATCCCCAAAAAGAAAAGATAAACCACATATTCTAGCTTTTTGCAATGGAGAAAACTACAAAGACAAATGTCTTTACAACTTAAAGGCTGTACAAAACGGTGGTGGTTTTTTTTACAATGTGTAGCTGCAGAATTCTCTTGCTCCTTAACTTTAGGCAGCCATGTAGTTTGTCAATCAATTAAACAGAGAAAAATGTTGACATTTTAGGCTTGTGTTTTTGCCAAAAAAGTTGTCACTTTCTGGTTCCCAGTTTTGGTGTGATGGGCCGGGGTGGTAAGTAGATTATCTCCCATGTAATCGGAGCACAACAATGGCAGCGTCGTGTTTCTATTTAGAGACACACCTGTGAATTGTGGATTCTCTGTTTCCTTGGGTAGTGGTTGAAAGCGACCTGACGTACACATTTCGCTCTCACGATGAAATGTATATAAGCAATCTCTTAAAAGAGGTCACATATTAATTAATCTGGTTATGTCTGCTCTGTTGCATTAGAAAAAAAATCTAGAATTATAATGTCTTATTGCTTTTTTGCTCACTGCATTCAAAACAGTACAAACCAAATATTAAAATAGGTGACTGTTCAGACACACACATTCTGTAATTTTAAAGCAAGAAAACAACAAAAGTGTATAGGTTTAAAGGAACCTCGAGTTGCATTTCACATCACCGAACAATATTTCACAATCATGATGTTTAGGTATCTGGTCATAATTAATATACGTTATTCCAAACGGAAGCGCAAACTGTTCAGCTTCGATCTGTGCTCTCCTTGTCGCATCCACTGATTAGACTAAGTTACCAACCCTCAAGGTTGTAGGTCTTCCTACCATTTACACACTCCTTGGACAACGGAGACTCCGATGCCTCGGTCACGTATGGAGGATAGACGCATTCCTAAAGATCTCTTCTATGGTGAACTTGCCTCTGGCAAGTAAAGTGTTGGCCGCCCCCAGCTGCGCTACAAAGACGTCTGCAAGCACGACATGAAAGCCCTGGACATCAACCTAGAGAACTGGGAGGAGATAGCGGCTGACCGCAGCAAATGGCGCAGTGTTCTCCACAAACAGCCGAAGTGTGGTGAAGAAAAGATCCACACCGCAGCAAACGCAAAGAGTCCATAGGAGTACCCCAGCCACCTCAACAATCCACATCTGCATTAGATGCGACAGAGACTGCCACTCACTCCCGCATTGGACTGGTCAGCCACAGTTGCTGGACAAATCTGTGGCGCATAATCCATAGTGGACATGGACTGACGAATGACCTTCTGGAGCGTAATTCATAGTCGACATGGACTGACGAAGGCGTACTACTACTACTACATTACGTGTGCAACCAAAAAAACTTGATGACGTATTAGCCATGGACTATTCTGTGTATGCAAATATTTACCAAGCCGAACTAAAACAATTAGTTTTTTTTAATCAATGTTTTAAATGATGATTTAAAATGATAGTATAAAATGAGAAAAACAATAATAGCAGCAGCAGCAGCAATAAATACTATTGCTGCTGTTTGTAAACATCAAGAAGACGATTAACCAGAGTAACCTTGCCGGTGTAAAGTTTTTTCTCTCCACTCTCGAAAGCAGTGGAAGTGTCTGGCTTCTTCTCCCCTCTTTTCTTGTTTTTTATTTGGTCATCTACATGTCATACCTTGACAAGTCGCACCTTGGTTTAAGACAGGGTAATGGTGTGCTGATGGTGTCAAAATGATAGGCATGATTGAAATCGATTATTTGATCACTGTGTCGAGCATATGGTGCTTTGATGTGTGTTTCTCTTTGTAGAAATAATCGTTTTTCTCCACAGTATCACTGTGCAAGAAAAATTACTTTTAACCAAAAGTGCAGTATTTATTTTTTACTTCCTAATTGTGAGGATTGGGCCCATCAACACCAGGCCTCCTTAGGCCACTAGCCAGAGGGGCCCTGCACTTCCGCTGGGTCACTTTGGTGGTGTTCAGTGGTGCCTGTTCTGAGCTAACACACGCGGGACACAACCAACTAAGCCCCCCATTTGTACCTCAGTTACCCCAAAGTTTTGGTCAATGGATATGGAAAACGTGAAGCAGCGTGAAGATGGCTGTAGAAGGCACTATCAGGAGTAGACAGGAATTGTAACGGGAAGGGATAGGAGGAACGGCGTGTTTGCTATCGTAATGGCAGCCTCTAGGAGTGCTTCACACTGAGAGGCCTTAGAAAGGTGGGAGAACTGGGCACAGGCTGTAGTCAGCCATTGTTTGGGTTAGAAGAGTGGACCAGACTAAGTGAGTTGCCCTGCCCACCCGAGGTGACAACTACCTCAACGTCCCTCCAACGACAGTCCGTAGTGAACCTCCGACCCCAAAGGCTTTGACACAAACTCACCACAGGCACAGAGGTGTATGGACAAACCGAATCTGAGGTTACGGTGAGATCAGAGCATCTGGTGCCACAGAATCAGAGGCATTGTTTCATGGCATGATAATCAATGGTGATGGGGATGAAGTAATAGTGCTTCTGTGGAAGTGCATATGCTTTGAGACTACTTGGCATGGTTGTACTCTGCGCTAACTATCTATGTCACGGCATCAACTGCACCCGAGAGATACAGACACCTGCAGTGTTGGTCAGGTATTTTGAGCAACACTCTTAAACTTGCACCCAAAGAGTGTGAATGAAGCTCGACTGTGTGATCCCAGTCGTTCCACTGAGCCCACAGCACACGCACTTTTGGTAGAAGCCGGCTGGAGTCCGAACAATCCCTCTGACCCTTATAGGATTCGAACCCGCGATCTTTCTAACCTGACATCCAAGGCGCTAACCACTGCGCCATTGCGGCTGATAACATTTCCAAACTTGAATATAAACATCAGCTGGGCCATGGTCCGTGATGCACGAGGAAAGTGAAATTTGTTCACCTACAGAGGGCGCTAACCTAGTTGGCCTGCGCACTTCACTGTTCAGTTGATTCCAGTTTGCTGTGAAGGCAAGACACAGTGACTGTTGCTGCTCCCTGTAGATGTGTTGCGAGGCCACAGGTAAGTGATGCCGTTCTTTTCATGACCTCGGGCTAGCTTTTGAGAAGTACTTGCACACAGTGGAATCTTAAGCCGGAAAAAGAAGATGATTATGAAAAAATATTTTCGGAAAAAAACGAAGTTAAGGGGCAAACTTTCAGTGTGCTTTCCATTTCTGCGTGGCTTCACTAGATTTCTGCTATCAGAATCCTACTACACTGAAGGGAATTCTTCGTCAGTGTCATGTCAAAACCATGAAACTATTCAGCATCTTGCCCCCTCCCTACCCCCTCAATTTTTAAACAGGTTTATGCAGACTCTCGCCACCCCTACCGCCTCTGTTAACTATACGACCAAAAAAAAAAGAATTACGACTATCAGTTTAACTGTATATTTCAGCTGGTGATAAGTTGTATGGCCATATCTTGTTCAGTTCACTGTGAATATTTTTTTTATCCTGTTAAATGATCAACAAACATGCTTTGTCTTTCTCTTTTTTACATGTCTATAATATAGTCTGTAAAATAAACTCTATGGTCAGCGGAAGGTAAAGGATAGGCTGAATTGGAAATATTTCTTTGTCACTGCAAGTCTTGGAATGAAAAATCCTTAACCTAGGAAAGTGGAGTGGTCATTGAGTAGTGGTCTGCATCTATTGATTGTATAGGCTATCTGCCCCCCCCCCCTCCCCTCCCCGTTGCAGCTGTAGTGCCAGTGTTAGGCCAGCTTGTAAGCATATTTCCACAGTTTTATATCAAAGACAAACACGCACTCTCAACAAAATTAACCAACAAAAAAACCCCCACACCTAACACAGAAAAAAAAGTAACGTGCTCCCGTAAGATTTGTATGATTAATTGGGTTGCATGCAATTTATTGCCGAGCTTGTAGTTTGGCAAAATCCTGGAGGAAAAATATCAGCATACCAGTGTTTGCTGCGGCTTGGTAAAAAAGCTGTTTGCATATAATTCTAAAGCACGGAATTAACCTAACTTGGGATGTCACGAGGGACTACTATATTTCAAGCGCGACGATGGCATCCACTTGCATAGATCTGCGATTGTGACTTGATTTGTAACGCCTTTTAGTCTTCTCTGTCGTTTTCGAGCAAGTTCCAAATGTAATGGGGCCACTGTTCCGCACCCAAACTAGAAATTCGTACTATGGTAGATACTAGTCATAACATGCATTCTTGTTGTACAAGCGTAAGCTTCGAAGTCGCCAATGTCTTTATCTTAAGCATAAGCGGCCATTTTGACATTAGGTCGGAATAGAATTTAACATATGACGTCATGAATTGAAAACGTTTCGATTTTCACATTGGCTGAGTTGTGTTTTTTTCTTTGCTTTTATCATGCTCCTTTGGTAGTTTTAATTATGTCTACAAGACGATCTAGTCGATAATCATTTTTTCTTAAAACCGATTATTCAATATCTAAAAAGTGCATTCATGTTGAGACGCATCTCTCTCTGTCTCTCTGCCTCTACGTCTCTCTCTGTCTCTATCTCTCTCTCTCACTCTCTCTTTCTCCCCTCTCTCTCTTCCTCGCTTTCTATTTCTCGCTCGCTCGCTCGCTTACTCGCTCTCCTCTCTCTCTCTCTCTCTCTCTCTCTCTCTCTCTCTCTCTCTCTCTCTCTCTCTCTCTCTCTCTCTCTCTCTCTCTCTCTCTCTCTCTCTCTCTCTCTCTCTCTCCTTATCTCTCTCTCCTCCCTCTCTCTCATTTTTCTGACCCCCCACCTTTCTCTTCTTCTCTATCTCTCTCTCTCTGCCTGTCTTTTTTTCTTTTTGTCTCTTTCTTACCCTTCCTCCCTCTATCCTCTCCCCTCTCACTTAACCAACCTCCCTTTCCCCCCCCCCCCCCCCTCTCTCTCTCTCTCGTTCTTTCATCTCTCTGTCTCTTCCCCCTCATTTACTTTCTTCCTCTTCCCTCCCCCCCATCCTCTCTCTCTCTCTCTCTCTCTCTCTCTCTCTCTCTCTCTCTCTCTCTCTCTCTCTCTCTCTCTCTCTCTTCTCTCTCTCTCTCTCTCTGACACATGCATCTCTATAAACATCCAACAAATATAATGTGCTGACACACATTCCCTATTATTGGACAATGTCATGTCTTACACATTTGTTTTTTGTTTGCCAGGTACTTCCCATCACTTTTGTGCAGTGTCAAACATGACGATAACTTAACCTTGTAAAGCTCTTGTTATCAAAGGATTAAGAATGGAGGATAAAGGAAATCTTGCTTGTAATCTGGGATATTAGATTATGAGATCTTAAGCTTCAGGATGTCGATATGTTGTGCTCGTAGCTTTCGGAGATATGCTGTGCCGACAGCTTTCGGAGATGTGCTGTGCCTACAGCTTTCGGAGAGATGCTGTGATGACAGCTTTCGGAGATGTGCTGTGCTCATTCATAGCTTTCGGAGATATGCTGTGCTCATTCATAGCTTTCGGAGATATGCTGTGCTGACAGCTTTCGGAGATGTGCTGTGCTGACAGCTTTCGGAGAGATGCTGTGCTGACAGCTTTCGGAGATGTGCTGTGCTGACAGCTTTCGGAGAGATGCTGTGCTGACAGCTTTTGGAGATGTGCTGTGCTGACAGCTTTCGGAGATGTGCTGTGCTGACAGCTTTCGGAGAGATGCTGTGCTGACAGCTTTCGGAGAGATGCTGTGCTGGCAGTCTTCGGAGATATGCTGTGTTCCATAGCTTTCGGAGATGTGCTGTGCTGACAGCTTTCGGAGATGTGCTGTGCTGACAGCTTTCGGAGGTATGTTGTGCTCATAGCTTTCGGAGGTATGTTGTGCTCGATAATTTTTGGAGTTCTGCCTCTTTGTCTGTCTGTCTCTGTCTGTCTGTCTGTCTGTCTGTCTGTCTCTGTTTCTTTGTTTGCCTAGTTGGATGTCTTCAAATGATCACTGGACACCAAGCTTCTGGTTGCATCAATGCTCCTCACTAAAAGAGTTAAACATAAACAGATAAAATTTTAAACTGAAAAAGATAGAATTAAACAAATATAAAACCAAACAACTCCACCTCCCCCCCAAAAAAAAGTTAGAGAATAGATTTAGAAATGAAATAAAACTAAACTGTACAAAATAAAACCAAAACTTAAATAAAACTAGACTACAAAAAGATTTAAAAAAAAAAAAGAATTTGCTAAACTAAAGTAGAATAAATCTAAAACCAAAAAAGGGGGGAAAGGTGGAGTTGAGAGGAGAGCAATCCTGGTACCAGTGATCTTGGTGTCTCCATCTACCAAGGTTTTGATACAGTGGTCATGAGGGGCTGCACTCTTTACTCCATTCCTGAATCATTAATCATGTGGACTAGTGACTCTTGTCACTCCATTCCTACATCATTACAGTGGTCATGAGGGATCGGGACTTTTGTCACTCCATTCCTACATCATTACAGTGGTCATGAGGGATCGGGACTCTTGTCACTCCATTCCTACATCATTACAGTGGTCATGAGGGATCGGGACTCTTGTCACTCCATTCCTACATCATTACAGTGGTCATGAGGGATCGGGACCCTTGTCACTCTATTCTTAGTGTTTAGTAGTCTCGATGGACTGTAACTCCATTCAATCATCATTTCCGTGGTCATTACAGGCTGATGTTTTGTTTTTACTGTATTCTTAGATCATTTATTGTGGTTATTAGGGGATATGACTCTGTTATTCTATTTGCATATCATAACAGTGGACATTAGGGGCTGTAACTCTTGTCACCCCATTCTCGGATAATTTCCTTGGGAAGTATTCCTCCTCCTCCTTATCCTTTGATACATGGGTCCTAACTAGGTGGTTAAAGTCATGTGGATCATACGTGCCTGTGACCTGACAAGTGTGAGATGTCATCAAGACCTGCCGTATCAAGTGCCTGTGACCTGACAAGTGTGAGAAGTCCTCAAAACCTGCCTTAAGTGCCTGTGACCTGACAAGTGTGAGAAGTCAAGACCTGCCGTATCAAGTGCCTGTGACCTGACAAGTGTGAGAAGTCAAGACCTGCCGTATCAAGTGCCTGTGACCTGACAAGTGTGAGTCAAGACCTGCCTTATCAAGTGCCTGTGACCTGGAAAGTGTTGCCAGCAGCCATCTGTACCTGCCGTATTAAAATGCCTGAGAACAAACGATCACAGCCATCAGAACCTGCTCTATCAAGTGCCTGTGACCTTATTTGACAAGTGATCACAACCAGTTATCAGGACCTGCGCTTTCTGAAAGATAGGTAAGGCATATAACAAATTCGTGTCCATCTGTCTGGTTTTATTTTTTTCTGATTTTTTTTTCAGTCCAATCTATTTTGTCGTTGTGAGTGACTTATACATTGTTTCTGTCCAGCATATTTTTTTCTGCTCCTGAAACTTTAGAGGTTTGTTATTTTAGACTTGCCAATTTGTCACTTTAAAGACTCTATTCCTACTTGTTTTTTTTTCTTTTCTTACCTCGCTTCCTACTCATAAACTTCTCTTCTTAATGACTTCTTTGATTGTTTAGTCTTATTTTTGTTTATTTCTCTCTCTGTATCTCCCTATTTTCTCTCTCTCTCTCTCTCTCTCTCTCTCTCTCTCTCTCTCTCTCTCTCTCTCTCTCTCTCTCTCTCTCTCTCTCTCTCTCTCTCTCTCTCTCTCTCTCTCTAAGAATAGAATAAAATAGATAAGAAATAAAATCTAATTTACCAGGTACCTCGTGAACCAGGAGAGTGTCATGGAAGTCGACTATCGCCAGGCACCGTTCCATGTTCATCCAGAGAAAAAAAACTGCGTGCCAGCGGAGATCTTCCCAGGACCTGCACTTCGTTTGGAACAGACCTCAATGCTGTGTTGAAGAATCTGTCAAGTTTTTTTGTTTTTTTTGGCTACCACTGACACTGCAAATACCTGTATGAGAGGGAGCCAAGACGTGCTTCCGACATATAGGTGAGAAATGCGCTGTTCTCATAATCGACTTAGAAAAAGGCATTTATGCAGTGCGAAAATCAGTAGGCTGTTCTGTTGAAATACACTGTTGTTGGTAGAGTAATGATGTTGAGAGTGAAGGCAATTTTTGTGGCTGGTGTGTTAAGAGGAGAGATTTGTTTGAAAATCATTTGTTAGTGGCAGCTTGTTTTAATAAACCTAATTAATGGGGAAGAACTGTAAAATTGTCTTAGGATTATGATCACACATTTCATCTTTATAAGCAACGAAATCAAATCACTTGTACGTCAGCCAAAAAAAATAATTGAGATGGCAGATATAAATTTACTTTGCATCAAAAACTATATTCAAATCTCTCTCTTTCTTCTCTCTCTCTCTCTCTCTCTCTCTCTCTCTCTCTCTCTCTCTCTCTCTCTCTCTCTCTCTCTCTCTCTCTCTCTGTGTTCATCTGTCTGTCTGTCGTCTCTGTCTCTCTCTCTCTATCTGTCTCTTTATCTCTTTCTGTATCTCCATTTCTCTCTCTCTCTGTTCGTCCGTATGTCTGTCCGTCTGTCTGTCCATCTCTCTCTCAATATAAAAGAATGAAATAAAATGAATAAAAATAAAATTTGTTTTACCAGGTACCTTGTGAACCGGGAGAGAGTGCCACTTAAGTCGACTATCGTCAGGCACTGTTCCATGTTCATCCAGAGAAAAAAAAAGAGTGCCAGTGGAGATCTTCCTAGGACCTGCACTCATTTGGAACAGACCTCAGTGCTGTGTTTGAAGAATCTGTCAAGTGTTTTTTTTTTTTTTGGCTACTACTGACGCTACAAGTGCCTGTATGAGAGGGAGCCAAGAAATGCTTCGGACATAATATAGGTGAGAAATTCGCTGTTCGCTTTATCGACTTTTAAAAAAGACATAATTTGCAGCGTGAAAACCAGTCGGCTGTTCTGTTGAAATACACTGTTCTTGGTAGAGAAATAATCGTGTCGAGTGTGAAGATGATTTTGGTGGCTGGTGTATTAACAGGAGATATTTTTTTTGAAAATCGTTTCCTCCGGGCGACTTGTTTAAATAATAAAACAAATTAATTAGGGAAGAATTGTGAACGTGTCTTAAGATTATGATCACTCATTATCATCTTTATAAGCAACGAAATCGAATGATTTGTACTTCAGCTAAATACAGTATATTTTTCAATTGTGAGATGGCAGATATAAATTTACCTTGCATCAAAAAATTATGTTCAAATCTCTCTCTCTTCTCTCTCTCTCTCTCTCTCTCTCTCTCTCTCTCTCTCTCTCTCTCTCTCTCTCTCTCTCTCTCTCTCTCTCTCTCTCTCTCTCTCTCTCTCTCTCTCTCTCTCTCTCTCTCTCTCTCTCTCTCTCTCCTCTCTCTCCTTCTCTCTCTCTCCCTCCTCTCTCTCTCCCCCCCTCTCTCTCTCTCTCCCTCCCCCTCTCTCTCTCTCTCTCTCTCTCTCTCTCTCTCTCTTTCATTCTTTTTCTTTCTCCATCTCTCTCTGTCTCTCTGCTCTCTCTCTCTCTCTCTCTCTCTCTCTCTCTCTCTCTCTCTCTCTCTCTCTCTCTCTCTCTCTCTCTCTCTCTCTCTCTCTCTCTCATCTCTCTCTTCTTTTTCTCTCTCTTTGTCTCTATCTCTATCTCTCTGTATTCATCTCTCTGTATCTCTCTCTCTATTTCTCTCTGTCTCTCTCTCTCTGTGACTCTTTCTCTATCTGTCTGTCTGTATCCATTATTCCTCTCATTGTCTCTGTCTCTGTCCCTCTCTCTGTCTCTGTATCTCCCTCGCTGTATTTCTCGGTATCACTCTCTCTCTCTCTCTCTTTGTCTCTGTTCTCACTTTCTCCATCTCTCTCTCTGTGCCTCTGTCTCTCTCTCTGTACCTCTGTCTCTATCTTTCTCTTTATCTCTCTGCCTCTCTTTGTCTCTGTCTCTGTGACTCTGTGTATTTCTGCCTGTATCTCCTTATCTCCCTCTCTCTGTGTCTCTGTCTCTGCCTCTGTCTGTCTGTCTGTCTGTCTGTCTGTCTCTCTCTCTCTCTGTGTCTCTCTGTCTGTCTGTCTGTCTGTCTGTCTGTCTCTCTGTCTCTGTCTCTGTCTCTGTCTCTCTGTCTCTCTGTCTCTCTCTCTATCTCTCTCTTTGCCTCTTTTCTTAAAGCTGCCATCTTTCTTTATCCCCTCTCCTTCACCTCTCTCTCCCTGTCTCACTCTTCCTCAGACCCCTACCTCACTTTTCTCCTCATTCATTTTCATCTGTTAACTGTTTTCAGGGTCTCGGAGGCCGAAGACCTGTGGTGAACTACACTGAGGGCTGGAGTCTTTCTACCAGTTTGGAATATGTGTGGTCTCATATCTGAACGTTTTTTTTGGGTTTTTTTATAAACTTTTAGAGTGGTACAGGTATTTTTGTATATTCATGTAGGTTGTTTTTTTTTCTACAAAAATAAAACTTGAGTTATCTGGGTGTTGATTCAACATTTCATACGGATATTGGACTCCATGCATCATATTCAACATCAACATGCTGCTTTCGTGATGTGTACCAGGACATATTTGGGTTGTTTTTTTTGTAAGAAACATCAGATCCCTGTTTTATAAAAAAAAAAAAATTCTTTAGGACTGGTATCATAAGTTTAGTGGTGTGTATTGCAACATTCCAGCAGAAATGTGGGCCACGCCATTGATTTCAAAAGTATTTAGTTTCGGCTTTAAATTTATCATTGGGTTATGAGGTTGAAGCGGATACAGAATAAGTTCAGCAATATTCAAATTAAAAATAAACGATCAAAAACTTTTAAATCTAGGATTTCTCAGACACAAGACTCGGTTCATTCATGTGGTGTAAACGTTAGTGGGCTTTTTTTATTCACAGGAACTCTGTGCGTTCGGTTTGTGTAGCT
>CM060343.1:27978435-27985935 GCA_030674155.1 Stramonita haemastoma
CAAGGACTGGTGGTGCCATATGTCTAGAGTCTAGTTTATTGAATTTGGGGGGGTTAGATAGTTAATTATTGTTTGTGTTCATTCGTTATGTACAGGATGTGTGTCTGTCTCAGATCTAAGTGGTTTGAATTTGGGTTGGGGGGGATGTGTTTACATAGTATCTATATTTATTCTGTTTGTGCTTACAGTGTCAGTGTTCCATGATGACCAAGGACTGGTGGTGCCATCTGTCTCAGCAGTCGGTAAGTGTTCAGTTTGTACATTTTGGGGTTTGGGGGTGGGGGTGTGGGGTGTATAGATAGTATCTATATTTATTCTGTTTGTGCTTACAGTGTCGGTGTTCCATGATGACCAAGGACTGGTGGTGCCATCTGTCTCTGCTTTAAGTAAGTGTTCAGTTTGTACATTTTGAGGTTGGGGGTGGGTGTGGGGTGTATAGACAGTATCTATATTTATTCTGTTTGTGTGTTACAGTGTTGGTGTTCCATGATGACCAGTGACAGCATGACTGGTACTGGTGGTGCCATCTGTCTCTGCTTTCGGTAAGTTTTCAGTTTGTAAATTTGGGGGTGGTGGAGGGTGTGGGGGGGGGGTGGTGTGTTGTGTGTTGTGTGTGTGTTTAGATAGTATCTATATTTATTCTGTTTGTGCGTTACAGTGTCGGTGTTCCATGATGATCAAGGACTGGTGGTGCCATCTATTTTTTTTCTATGGTAAGCATTTAGTTTGTACATTTCGGGAGGGGTGGGGGAGGGGGGTGTATAGATAGTATCTATATCTATTCTTTTTGTGTCTTACAGGAATGGAGTTCCAGATGATCAAAGACTGGTGGTACCATGTTTTTCTATGGTAGTACTCAGTTTGTACATTTCGGGGTCATTTTAGGGTTGGGGAGGGGGAGGGTTGTATAGATGGTATATATATGGTGTATATATTTCTGTTTGTGCATTACAGGATTACTGTTCCATGATGATCAAGGATTGGTGGTTTCATATTTTTCTTTGGTAAGTACTCAGTTTGTACATTTCTGGGTTTAGGGGGGGGTGGGTATAGACTATCTATATATTGTGTTTCTGAGTTACAGAGTTGGTGTTCCCAGATGGCTGAGTACTGATCGTGCCATCTTTCTTTTCTGTGGTAAATACTCAGCCTTACATTTCTGTATCTTGTGTGTATGTGTGTGTGTTGTGGGGGGGGGGGGGGGTTGTCATGTATTTAGGCATTGTCTAAATTTATTCCTAACTGTGTTACATGTAAGTATTTTTTTTATTGATTTATTTTTTATTTGTGTATGAAGTTTTTGTAAGTTATGTCATCCATTGCGACTGCCACACAATGGCCTAGTTTTCCAAAAAATAAGAAAATGGGTTTTATCATATGGGAAAGATGTTCTGTGTACATTTGCATATGGGACCTTAGTTTTTAGCCTCATCTGAAAGATTTTTAAGTTGTGTGTATGTTGGTTGTATTTTTCTTTTATTTTAATTTTATTCTTTTATATCAAGGATAATGGAATTAGCACTTATATTTTCTTCATGCTAGTCAAAACTCAAATATTAAAATGAGAGCTTCAATCTTTTGATATGTACTAAACCAGCATAATATTCATAAGTTAAAAAAATCTTTTTCTTTCTGTGCCTTTTTGTTTCTTTCACTAACAATTACAAATGGGCCGTCTGTGGGGAAAAGCAAGGGAGAGAACTGGCAATCCCGAGTGAGTTAAAACAAAGTGTCTGTTTCTTTGTGTGTGTATGTGCCGGGTGGGGGGTGGGGGGGGGGTGCTTCGTTCATGTAGTGAGGTAGTGTTGTTTCTACATGTTTACTGCTGTATGTTACAGGGCTGGTGAACCAAGACTGAAGGGATCAGGACAGGGGACTGCCTTCTCCATCACAAGTTGAGTGCACTGTATGTGTTTTGAGAGGAGGAGAGAGAGAGAGAGAGAGAGAGAGAGAAGGAGAGAAGAGAGAGAGAGAGAGGAGAGAGAGTAATGGTGTGTGTATTTACCTGTGACTGGAAGATCAAAGGTGAGAAGGTCAGAGGTTGGCTATTTTCTCCCCACCTAAGAGCATGTGACCAATGCACTGTTACTCCCTTTTTGTTGGTCATGTTTTTACTAACCAACATGAATGGGCACTTGAAGGAGGGGGGGGGGGGGGATATTTCCTCAGTGTATTATGGAAGCGTTGTGTTTGTTTAGTTAATTGTGCACAGCTGAGTGTGGTATTTATTCAGTTAGGTGTGCACATGTAATGTGTGGTGTGTTAATTTTATTAGGTGTGCACATGTAAGTGTGGTGTTAATTTTATTAGGTGTGCACATGTAAGTGTGGTGTTTATAAAAATTTTCATCTTCAAATTAGAGATTTTCTACATGCAAGAATATGAGAGGGATTCATTTTATTGCATGTGTGTGTATTTGTGTGTGTGCTGCATTGTCGGTGACTTAAGTATGTATTGTGTGTTCACAGGGTTGGCACATGCAGATAGCTGAAGACTGTGACAGAGAGAGGAGACAGGACTTGCTGAATGGGGATCTACAGGGCAGATGAGTGCTGTGCTATACCACTGTCAGTCACAGCAGAGTTTTCTGTATAAAATTTGGGCTGCTCTCCCCAGGGAGAGTGTATGCTTCTGGGGAGAGCACATCATCTTAAAAGCAGTGCCACCCATTTAAAGAAATACTTGAATCATTCAAAAGCCTTAGATAAAACTTCTTGTTGGATTCCATTTCACTTTGTTGTATATTGAAAAATTTTGTGTAGTTAATATATATTTTAATATATATATATATATATATGTGTGTGTGTTGTGTATCTATGTTATTATCTTATCAACTTAATATTATGTATATATACTATCACTCTCTTCTCTTTCTCTGTCTCTCTCTTCTCTCACTCTTCTCTTCTATCTCTCTCTCTCTCTCTCTCTCTCTCTCTCTCTCTCCTCTCTCTCTGTTTGTTTGTGTGTGTGCGCGCACTTTATCCATGTAGTGAGGTAACTTGTTTCTACAAATTTACTGCTGTGTGTTACAGGGTTGATCAACCAAGACTGAAGGGATCAGGACAAGAGGCTGCCATCTCCATCACAAGTTAAGTGCACTGTATGTGTGTGTGTGTGTGTGTGTGTGTGTGTGTGTGTGTGTGTGTGTGTGTGTGTGTGTGTGTGTGTGTGTCTTTACCTTAGACTGGAAGATGAAATGTGAAAAGGTCAGAGGCTGGCTATTTTCTCCCCACCTAGGAACATGTCACCAATCCACTGTCACTCACTTTTTGTTGATCATGTTTTTACTAACCAACAAGAATGGCCAGTCAGAGAGGGGGGAATTACTGAGTGTGTTATTTGTGTGTGGTATACATTTAGTTAATTGTGCACATGTAATGTGGTGTTTATTTAGTTAGATAGGCACATTGAGTGTGATATTCATTTAGCCTTCAAATTAAGAGTTTTTCTACATGGAGAAAAATGAGAGGAATTTTGTCTTTTGCATGTGTGTGTGTGCTGCATTGTCAGTGACTAAAGTCTTTATTGTGTGTTCACAGGGTTGGCACATGCAGATAGCAGAAGACTCGGCAGAGAGACAGGAGACAGGACTTGCTGAATGGGGATCTGCAGGGCAGGTGAGTGCTGTGCATACCACTGTCAGTCACAGCAGAGTTCTCTGCATTAAATTTGGGCTGCTCTCCCAAGGAGAGAACATCATCTTAAGAGCAATGCCACACATTTAAAGAAAGACTTAAATCATATAATCCTTTCAGTGCGATAAGCCTGTTTTCTGGCTCAGCTTTCTGCTACCCTTTAGTCCTGTAAGGAGAAAAACCAGCACAACCAAATTTCACTTCAATTACTGGCTTTCTGAGCTGCAGAAGAGTGCAAAACGGGTAGCTAGGTAAGTTTTACATACACACGCACATGAAGCTCTATAACATTCTTGTGGGAAAGGAGAAGCAGTGTTTGCCGTATCAAAACTACTTTCCTTGAGTGCGTTGATGCCAGTTAGCCACATGACAGATCACTATAAACAAACCCCCCTCTGGCACCGTTATCACGGAAAATCAGCTGACAGGACTGATGAGGAGAGTGCCAGGCCAAAATTCAGGATAAGGGAATTAATTGTCAACAGATATTCAGCACTGTAAGGGTTAGAAGGCTGATGTAAGACTTCTTCATTGATTTGATCTCACTTTGGTGTATTCTACAATTAAATAGTTTGTGTGTTTATGTGTGTCAGTTTTAAATTTGTGTGTGTGTGCATGCCTGCATGCATGCTTGGGTGTGCTCCACCATGTAGTGAGGTAGCTGTTATTTCTATATCTTCACTGCTGTGTGTTATAGGGCTTGTGAACCAAGACTAAAGGGATCAGGACAGGAGGCTGCATCTCCATCACAAGTTAAGTGCACTGTGTGTGGTGTCTTAAAATGTGACTGGAAGATGAAAGTGAGAAGGTCAGATAGTTGGCTATTTTCCCCATTAAGAGCATGTCTCCAATCCACTGTAACTCATTTTTGCGTTCATGTTTTTACTACCACAAAATAGCAGTTCAGGGGGGATAACTGAGTTAGTTATTTGAGTGTTGTGTTCATTCATTTAGGTGTGCATATGTGAGTGTGTATTCATTTGTGGCGCTCCACCATGAATGAGTCGCTTAGTAATTCTCCAATTTGCGCTATGAGCCTTTAAGGCAGTGGGGTCAGTTGTCAATTTGATTTTGATTGATTATTAAACTAGATCTGTTATATCTTAAATGAAATATAGGCATAATTTTTATTCCTTTTGCTTAATGTGTTTTGAATACCAAACTTCTGACAACTGTTACTAAATAACTTGCTCGTTCTCATTTTGTCACATCTGCGCTTCCTTCAATTTGTAATAAGTTGCACAGAATTGTCGATTTCAATCTGTGTTTTTTGTATTTGATAGCACTTTATTGCACATTATGCATGTCAATAACTAAAAATGCTCTGTGCACTCTGTTATTATGTGGTGGATGTCACATTTAGTCTTATAATTAGCATATTTCTTCATACAGGAACATGAGGGGTATTTTGCTTTTTGCATGTGAATGTGTGTGTGTGTGTTTTCTGTATTGTCAGTGACTAAGTGTTTGTTGTGTTCACAGGATACAGACAGCTGAAGACTGTGCAGAGAGACACAACTCAGGACTTGCTAAATAGGGATCTACATGGCAGGTGAGTGCTGTGCATACCACTGTCAGTCACAGCAGAGTTCTCTGCATTAAAATTCAGGCTGCTCTCCCCAGGGATATCCCATCATCTTAAGAGTAGTGCCACAGATTTAACAAAAGACTTAAATTATTTAAAAGGCTGATATAAAACTTATTGTTGGATTCGATCTCACTTTGGTGTATTCTACACTTAAATAAATTCTGTGTTTATATGTGTGGCTTTCAATTTTCTGTGTGTGTGTTTATTTATTTCTTTCTTTACTTATTCTTTTATATTGAGGATAATGGAATAAGCATTCACATGCTTTTTTTTATCCAGTCCCCATGTGTATGCAGTTGTGTAAATATTGTCATCTGTTCCCACTGGCACACAGTGGCCTACTCTTACGAAAAGCAAACAGGATTTAACATGTGCGCAAGATGTTCTGCATGCGTTCGCACATGGGCTCGGTTTACAGTCTCATCCGTCTATTTGTGTGTGTGTGCGCGTGCATGCTTGGGAGTGCTTCATCCATGTAGTGAGATAGCTGTTGTTTCTACATGTTCACTGCTGTGTGTTACAGGGCTGGTGAACCAAAACTGAAGGGATTAGGACAGGAGGCTGCAGTCTCCATCCCAAGTTAAGTGCACTTGTGTATGTGTGTGTGTGTTTATCTGTAACTGGCAGATGAAAGGTGAGAAGGTCAGAGGTTGGCTATTTTCTCCCTGTTTCAGAGCATGTCTCTAATCCACTGTTATTACTTTTTTGCTGGTCATGTTTTTACTAACCAACATAAATGACTAGTTCAGGGGGAATAACTCAGTTTCTTTTTAGTTTTGTGTTCATTTCTTTAGGTTTGCATATGTGAGTGTGATATTTATTTAGTCTCATAACTAGCATCTTTCTACATACAGGAACATGAGAGATATTTTGCCTTTTGCATGTGAATATGGTGTGTGTGGGTGTGTGTCTTTGCAGCATTGTCAGTGACTAAAGTGTTTATTATGTGTTCACAGGGTTGGCACAAGCAGACAGCTGAAGACTGTGCAGAGAGACAGGAGGGCAGGACTGGCTGAATGGGAATCTACAGGGCAGGTGAGTGCTGTGCATACCACTGTCAGTCACAGCAGAGTTCTATGTACAGTGCAAAGAAATAGAGGAAGAAATAACTGGTAATAAAAGAAAAAAAGCATAAGTACAAAAAATAGACCAGAAAGTTGTTTCCTGTTCAAAAAGTGTTATAAACTACTCGCAAAATAATGAAACTTGGTGGAACATAGTGAAACTTGGTGAAAAATACTGAAACTGAAAAATACTGAAACTGAAAAAAATGAAACTGAAAAATGTTGACCATGAAAATACTGACATCAGTAATATAGTAGGGTGGGGGGGGGGGGGCACAAGTCTGGGTATTTGCTGACTGACATGCCACTGATGTCACTATTATGCTGTGACTGTGTAATTGATGCTATGTGTATGTGGTAGCTGATATGTCACTGATGTTGCTGTGTGCAGATAATGTCTGTCCATGATGGAAGGGGCGGTGGGCAGCACAAGTGTGTATCAAACCACGGCCACACATCTTGCAACACATCATCGGATCAAACCACGGCCACCACATCTTGCAACAGACATGATCTTGGGAGGCAGGAGAGGAGATTGCTAAAATAAAAGAAAGTGTCATTACAACTACAACCACCCCCCCTCTCTGGCCTATTGTGTTCATTTTATAAAATGTTGACAGCTTTCTTTGTGAGTTCTGTACAGAGGGGGGTTCATACACACACACCTGACTTGTGTTTTTTTTTTAAGGGTATGTGCATGCACATGTATGAGTTGCACTACCTGTGTGGGTGTGGGTGTGGGTGTGGATGAAAGACAGAGAGAAAACAGTCAGTAAAACTTAACACCCAGTTCTCCCTGCTTCCTTGGCTACAGGTCTGAGGTTCACCAATGGTGAGATTTTTTGTATCCGACCATTTTCCTGACCATGAAAGTATCCACATTTTGACTTTGGGGAGGCATGTCAACTAAAACACCAACATTGAATATACACAAAAAAATTGATACATAATGAAAATTAATGACATGTCAATAACTAAAACCTAAATATATAGCAAAGATATATCCAAAAATTCTACTTATGGTGCAATGTGACTCATTATGTGGTGGAGCATCACAAATACCAATGTATAAATCACACAGACAAAATGGCTAAAATTCAGTAATCTAGAAAGAGAGGTATATTCAAAACAGATAAAATGGCTAAAATACAGTTATCTAAAAACTACAGAGATGCAAATCATCGGTGAAATGAATACAGTCATTTAAAATTAC
>CM060343.1:27995935-28005003 GCA_030674155.1 Stramonita haemastoma
GAACACTCAGACATCAACTAGCTTTGTTACATGAGGGACAATACCCCATGCTGCTGTTATTTGCTGCCCCTCCATTTATTTACTGCCCAGCCCATTTATTTGCTGCCCACAATTATTTACTCCCCCCCCCCCCAAAATATTTGCTCCCTTTCCTCCGTTTATTTACTGCCCTCTCCCCCCATTTATTTGCTGCTCCCCCAAATTTCTTTTGCTGTCTCAAGTTATCTGCTGCCCTCCCCCAATTATCTGCTGCCCCTCCCCCAATTATCTGCTGCCCCTCCCTCAATTATCTGCTGCCCCTCCCCCAATTATCTGCTGCCCCTCCCCCAATTATCTGCTGCCCCTCCCCCAATTATCTGCTGCCCCTCCCCCCATTATCTGCTGCCCCTCCCCCAATTATCTGCTGCACTGCAGTTTACCCTTCCCAAAATCTGACTCTTTAGTTAGCAACACTGGCTCTGTTATTCTGTGACTGACCCTATCCATTCGGCTACACTGTAAGCGAAATTCCATAGCACAGCAGGCAGGCTGGCTCAGGCTCCCTACTATTTCTCTGTATTTGAGAAACCCACGCTTTAATGCGACAAAAGTTTTCATAAAATCTAAAGTTATGTTTCTATGTGAATGTTTATAAGTGCCCAGAGTTGCTCAATATACATGGATTACTCTGTGAAAGAATGGTGCTGTAAAACGATCTGTAAGTAGTAAATGTAACAGCTTGAAGTTCCTCATTTGTGTTATTCAGTGTTCTTTGTCTGTGTCTGCTTCATGTGTAGAGCATCTCTGTTAGTGTGTGTTGTGTTAGCAGTGTAAGAGTGTGTGTGTGTGTGTGTGTGTGTGTGTGTGTGTGTGTGTGTGTGTGTGTGTGGTGTGTGTGTTGTGTGTGTGTTGTGTGTGCGTGCGTGCGTGTGCGTGCGTGCATGTGTGTGTGCATACCACGTTTAGTGTAAGAGTAGTTTAGGGATTTTTTGTGATTGTCTTCCATCCTCTGGTCACTTTTCTATTCATATAGATCTAGTGAAGAACAAATTAACAAACAAACAAAACGAAAGAAAGAAAAGAAAGAAAAAAAAAAGCTTAGGAAAAGCACATTGTGTCTAAAATTAAATTTCAATGACAGCATTCATTCTCTCTCTCTCTCTCTCTCTCTCTCTCTCTCTCTCTCTCTCTCTCTCTCTCTCTCTCTCTCTCTCTCTCTCTCTCCTCTCTCTCTCTCTCTCTCTCACTCTCTCTCCTCTCTCTCTCTCTCTTCTCTCCTCTCTCTCTCTCTCTCTCTCTCTCTCTCTCTCTCTCTCTCTCTCTCTCTCTCTCTGTCTCTCTCTGGTGTGTGTGTGTGTGGGGCCCACGCGCGCGCGAGCGTGCGTGCGTGTGTGTGTATGTGTGTGTGCGCTCGCGCGCGCACACACCTACCTTAAAGTAAAATGTCGGGCGTGCTTTTTGGTTTTATGGAATAATTACTGCCTTAAATCTTTGCATTAAAAAGTAATGTTAATTATATCTTTAAAAGGGAAGTACATAAAGAGATTTGTACTTTGTGCACTGACCATCAGTATCATAACAGCAACAAAATAATTAGAACACATAGACCTTAAGACCTACAGATAGGCTATTTTGTGGACCACCACATATGGTAGACATCTGTGTTATATCACATCTCCCGGAAATCTGGCGATCTGGCTGTTCCACAGGGGGAGGGGGTGGGGGGGGTGGGGTGGGCTAGTGCCTTTAGGCGTGTTAGTCTGGTAGGCTACTGTGTAAGGAGCTACTTAACTTCGGTGCAAAAATAGCGCTGTTTGACTGGGACTAAGAGAGACTTTTAGCTATTCTCGCGTTGCAAATGTGCAACCTCGATTTTGACTCTGGCATTGGGGATGAGAGGAGGTGAGAAGTGATGCTGGTTTGTTAAGTTTTTCGGCCTCTGCCTTCTTTTCTCTCCCACTGCCGAACTAAAAGTGTTAGAAGGAGTTGGTGTGGCTGCCCCTCCCCCAATTATCTGCTGCCCTCCCCACCCTGTCCTTTTCCCTGTTGTTTAAGGGTCAAAAGTTATTTATATGTATGGGTGTTTTGTTCGTTTTCTTTTTACCAATATATTGCGTAGGAAGCTGCTTTCTAATTGATTTTTTTACTTCCAGCGAAAATGAATTGGAATCCCATGGTTCAGTAGCATGTTAGGTTGTTTTTGTTTTGCCTTAGGATTGCATGCACTTTGTTTTCCAAACCCAGTCAAGCATGTTATAGAATCTCAAGTGTGAATTATGTGGATAAACATTTTCATTTGATCGAATCACCTATATCATTATGTCGTAAAAAGTCAATTTGTCTAGTCGAATTAGTAGAGCAAATGTTGCAGGCGAGTTTATAAGAGGTACAAACTTGTCTATTCAAATAAGTAGAGACAATGTTGCAAGTTATTTTAGATGAGCAACGAAAAGTTTTCTTGTTGTATGAAATGCTTCCTTTTTCTATGTATTTTATAACAAAGTCGTTTTACATCTCATGGTGAGCACACACCTTTGGCACTTCACTTCCCAACTGACCTTTACCTAAACAATATTATGGATTACAAACTCTGCCTACTTTGAAACTTGTGTTTGCACTCACTGTTCAGTGTCTGTGCTTTTGGCTGTAAAGGTAACATGGCTGAAATTACGAAACATGATTTTTTTTCTTTAGTTTAAGCATATTGGAAATAACGTCATTGTATTCCATATATTTTCATTATTTCTTCTTGGAACACTCAGACAGCAACTAGTGTCTTATACATGACGGAAAATTTGCCATCCTGCCGTTATTTGCTGCCTGCTCCCAATTATTTGCTGCCCCTTATTTATTGCCCCCCCCCCCCCCCCCCCCCCCCACTATTTGCTGCCCCTATTTATTTGCTGCCCTTATTTATTTGCTCCCCTCCCCATTATTTGCTGCCTCCGTTTATCCCCCCCCCATTATTTGCTCCCTCCTATTTATTTACTGCTCCACCATTTATTTACTGCCCCCCATTTATTTGATCCCCCTATTCATTTGACCCCCCCAATTATTTGCCCCCCCCCCACTCACACACATATTTATTTGCTGCCCCCCCCCTCATTTATTTGCTGCCACCCCCTCCTAGTTTCTAATATTTAAGGGTCAATAGTTATTGAAATGCATTGGGATTATTTGTTGTTGTTGATTTTTTTCACCAATACATTGTGTATGGAGCTGCTTTCCAATTGATTGTACTTCCAGGAAAAAATGAACTGGAACCCCATGGTTCAGTAGCATGTTAAGTTGTTGTTGTTTTGCTTTAGGGTTGCATGTATTTCTTGTGTTCCATATCCAATGAAGGAAGTTCTAAAATCTCAAGTGTAAAATATGTGGATAAACATTTTCAGTTGATCCAATCACCTATATCATTACGGCCTAAGATTTAAACATGTCAATCCCAATAAGTAGATAAAATGTTGCAGGTTAGTTTAGAGGAGCAGCATAACGTTTTCTTGCAGTATGCAATGCTTCCATTTCTATGTATTTCATAGCAAAGTTTAATTTTGTTTTATATCTAGTGGTGAGCACACACCTTTGGCACTTTGACTTTCCAGCTGACTTGTTCTGCAAAAATATAATTGACAAAACTCCCTTTTCTCTGAAACTAAAGGATTGTGCACTCCCTATTCCGTGTTTGTGCTTTCTAGCTGTAAAGTTAACACGGCTGGAATTAAAAAATGGGTTTTCTTTTCTTTTTTCCTTTTGTTTAAGCATTCTGAAAATAACGTCATTGTGGTCCATATATTTACAAATTCTTTTTTTGAACACCCCACAGCAAATATAGTCTGTATTATGAGGGGGAAAGCGCCAGCTACCATTAAGCGCTTAACAAGTCAGGCCCAGTGCATATTTTGAAATTAGTCTAAAACTAAAAACTGAACAAAAGTCAGCTGGTCAGTCATTGTGTCACTGCTGGTCAGAGAATTGGGAAAAGCCTATCTCCCCCTTCAGCTAAAAAAACAAACAAACAAAAAACCTGGAGTTAGGGTTGGTTAGCTGGCTGGCAGCTGATATAAAACAAAATGGAAAGGGATTTTACAATTATTTAAGAACCTTTGTTGAACATTGATGAAAATGTCATGAAAATAAAACAGAAGCTGCTTGCAAAGGTCTTATTATCAAAAGTTAGCTTTGTGGCCAATACCTCCAGATGTCAAGGATATTTATTGTACTGGTGTGTCTGTCAAGATTAACAAATCTGTAGTATTTAATGTCTTATCTGTATATCTTCCCCAAGGTCCAAAACTTGATAATACTGGCTGGCTTAAAAACGTAGATTTTACAAAGAATAAATGGGTGATATTGGGGGATTTTAATGCGCATGCCCCGTTTTGGGATTCGGAATGTACAATTGTTACCAATAATTGTATTGTGGAAAATGTTATCGATTCTAAATTATGTCTTTTAAATGATGGCAGGATAACCAGAACACCTGACATTCACTATCACAAGCCTAGTGCCATCAATTTATTATTGATTTCCCCTTCTTTAGCACTCGATTGCAAATTGGATGTTAATGAAGATTGTCTTGGTAGTGACCACTTTCCTATTTCTATATCATTTAGTAAAAAATTATCCTAGATTTACCGAAATTTGAAGATAAAGTTCCAAAGTACTTGTTTAATTTGGCAAACTGGGAGTCATTCCGAACACACCTTGACCTATATGATTTGGCAAGTGTGGAAAATGATGAGTAAATATTTTCTATAGGCTTTTTACAAAGCTGTTATGTCAGCTGCTGAGCTCTCTATTCCAAAGCGTAAAAATCAATGCAGTGGGAAGCATAAAGGCAATATATGGTGGACAAAAGATTGTGGAGAGGCAGTCCATTATAAAAAGAGAAATACAAAATATGGTTTAAAGATAGAACTGAAGAAAATCTTATCAATAGTAAAAGAGCTAAGCAGCTATGCAAGAAAACAATTGCAAAATGAAAAAAGACATATTGGACAGAATTTTGCCTAAAGGAAGTATCAGAATCAAAAGATATGCAAAAGGTTTGGAAGAAAATCAATAAAATGAAAAATGGATTTCACTTACCAGCGTATCCAATAAAATTAGAAAACAATAGTTTCCCAAGCACAGCAGAAAAAGCAGAAGCCTTTAATACAATGTTTTCTAAAGTAGTTTGACTTCAGAATTGTCTCCTGATGTTAGACATAAAAGACAAAAGAATCTGAACTATTAAATATGGCAGAACCTCTAGTAGATAATCTGCATTATCTAAACTCTGAAATTCAATACAATGAATTTGTTGAAGTCCTTTAGAATCTTTTAGAAGTAACAGGTAAGCAGTTGGTATTGATTGCTTGTCTTATCAAATGTTAATTAATTTGCCCGAGAGTTGGAAAAAAGTACTATTTTCATTTCTCCAAAAATGTTGGATAAATGGCACTCTTCCTAATGTCTGGAAGCAGTCGATTGTAGTCCCAGTTCTTAAAAGCGGCAACTCTCAATCAGCATTAAGCAGCTACAGACCAATTGCCATCACTTCTCATGTTGGAAAAGTACTTGAAAAAATAGTTCAAAAACGTCTATGGCATTATTGTGAAAAAAACAATATAATTCCTATAAACCAGGCTGGTTTTCGAAGAGGAAGATGTACAACTGATCACCTAGTAAAGTTAACCCATGATATTAAAAAGCAGTTTTCCAAACGAAAGAGTACACTAGCTACTTTTTTTATGTTAGGAAAGCATACGACAGGGTTTGGCATACGAGGTTATTATACAAATTGAAAAATATCGGCGTTAGAGGCATAATGTTTCAATACTTAAAGGATTTTCTGTCTGAAAGATCAATCTGTACCAAAGTGAATGAGGTATATTCAGACTTTAAATATGTTGATATGGGAATACCACAGGGGGCAATTTTGGCACCATTATTATTCTCTATTTTAATTCATGATCTTCCTCAGGCATTGTCAAAAAATACGACCATTGTTCAGTATGCAGATGACATTGCCATACGGATCAACACTTCTCTTAAAAAAAAACACACGAAAAGTAGAGTGATAAAATGTGTTCAAAAGATGTATCAGGTTGAACTGAATAAACTTAGTAATTACATGAAAGAGAATGGACTGGAGTTATCTGGAGAAAAAAACTTGTCTAGTTCTTTTTAACAAGGGGAAAAACCCCCAAACACTACCGTTATTAACACTTGATGTGGTCACACTTCAATACAAACAAGACGCCAGATTCTTGGGAGTTCATTTAACTAGCAAGTTAAACTGGAACATGCATATTGAAAATTTGATTTTAAAAGCCAGGAAACGATTAAACTTCTTAAAGATTGTGAGTGCTCAACCGTGGAGTCAGGATACTAAAACACTCATGCATCTTGCTGTTTCATTAATTCGATCTAAACTCATTTCTGGTCAAGAAGTGTATTTTTCTGCTCCAAAATATCTCTTAAAAAAGTTGCAAAGTGTGGATAGCAAAGCAATAAAAATAGCGCTAGGAGTGCCGATTCATGCCAGTACATGAAAAACTTATACAGAAGCTCATTTACTTCCACTTTCTGAGCAAAGAATGTTATCTGTCTCTAAATATGTCATTTGAAGTCTTTCTATTTCAAATTCTGTTCGCAATGAAATATTTATTAATCAAAAGGATTATCCAAAAAGAGCTAGGAATATCTCTTTTTTGCAGCCCATAAGAAATTATGCTGAAGACCTTTTGAAGGAAAATAATATCGATATATCAAACTACCCGTTTTACCAGTAGTTCCCCAGATTCCACCATGGGAACATAAATATGCAAATTTTGATATTGACTACACAGAAACAAAAAGGACACTAATCGAAACCTACTCAAAACTGAGGTTCAAAATCATATAAATTGTCAGTATTTAAACCACTTGAAAGTATACACGGATCTGTCTTAGAATCAGGCATGTGCGGGGCTGCATTCGTTATACCCGACTTAAAAGTAAAAAGACCTTTTTGTATTGGAAAAGGTTTTACAATATTCATTTCTGAATTGTTCGCAATTCTTATGGCGCTAAATTATATTTCAAATATTTCTCTTGCGATTTACAATGTCCTTTTTTGTGTTGATTCAAAATCAGATTTACTGGCTTTAAAACATTGGGACCTAAACTGGGAAATGATGTTATTTTTAAATCAAGTTTCTTGTGCATTCTCATGTTTCTAAAGGTATTGGGATAACATTTTGCTGGGTGCCATCACATTGCGGTCTTTACTGGAATGAATTGGCAGATTCTCTGGCAAAACGCGGTGCTTCAGAATGTACAAGTGACATAATGATTAATAGTATAGGTCTGCGTTTATCTTCATTTGAAATTATTTCAATTCTTGCAAACTCTGTATATTCAAAGTTTTTTTTTAGATTTCACTTAAATCGTTTGTGTTGCCCACGAAATATAGAAATTATAATTCATAAATTACGCGTACGTCTAAATGCTTGGAAAACTAAATATTCAAAAAATGTTTTCTGCACTTATTCTGCTATCATATCAGTCCACCATATACTGTTTGATTGCCCTGTGCTCATTGCCTCCTATAAGAAGCAAAGGGATAGATCTAAGGGAAAAATACGGAAATTTCCAAAGTGTTCTGTATGATTCCGAGTCGCATGTCCTAATATAAGTTGCAGCAAGTATTTGCCAGTCACCAGCAGGTCAGTTACTATAAATGAAATTGTATAAACTTATCATCATCCATTATATTCTTTATCCTTTCACTTTTTCCCCTCATCCCCTTTTCAGTGCATTCTTAACTTGAATGTACCATTGTCTAAATCACCTTGTAGTGAAGGGACATTAAACCAATGAGAAGAAGAAGAAGAAGAAGAAAAGAAGAAGAAGAAGAAGTAGAAGAAGAAAGAAGAAGAAGAAGAAGAAGAAGAAGAAGAAGAAGAAAGAAGAAGAAGAAGAAGAAGAAGAAGAAGAAGAAGACGAAGAACCTTTGTTGAACATTGATGAAAATGTCATGAAAATAAAACAGAAGCTGCTTGCAAAGGTCTTTGTACGGAGTTCTATTGCAGAATGACTGTTTACTAATGTAGAGTATGCGCACGTGATCTGGATCATGTTTTTTCTCCTGTACCTCTCTCTCTGTGTCTCAGTCTGTCTGTCTCTCCAAATGTCTGTCGGTCTGTCAGTTGGTCAGTCGGTTTGTCTGCCTGTTTGTCTCTGTCTCTGTCTGTCTCTGTCTGTCTCTGTCTGTCTCTGTCTCTGTCTGTCGGTCTGTCTGTCTGTCTGTCTGTTTCTCTCTCTCTCTCTCTCTCTCTCTCTCTCTCCTCTCTCTCTCTCTCTCTCTCTCTCTCTCTCTCTCTCTCTCCTCTCTCTCTCTCTCTCTCTCTCTCTCTCTCTCTCTCTCTCTCTCTCTCTCTCTCTCTTTCCTTCTCTCCTTCACCTATCTAACTTCTCTTCTCTCTACTTGTCCACTAGTTGCTAAGAAAATCAGCCTGCCTTGCTAATGAATGAGGGCTGACGGTGTGTTTTGTTAAAGACTCGTTCATTATTTTAGTACCTGTAACACAATTTCAATTTGTGGTAATCTACTTGATAACAGCTCATTCATTGATCAGGCGTTTGTGACTGGTTCAGTAGAGGTCAGTATTGCTGCTTTACTTGTTGATGTTGACTACAGTTGTTAGACTTTCTGAGGGACAGTGTGATCTGGAAGTAGCCCTACGCTTATGGCGCCCATACTAAACAATTATTAGAATTCCTGTTTTTTTTCATTTTCAGTTTCCTTTTTAACTTTATTTATTTCATGTTCGTACAACTTTATGTTGAGGCAGATTTCTTTGTGTAAAATTTGGGCTGCTTTCCCCAGCCGAACTGTCCACCACCCTGCCAAAGTGTTTAACCTCTCTCTCTCTCTCTCTCTCTCTCTCTCTCTCTCTCTCCTCTCTCTCTCTCTCTCTCTCTCTCTCTCTCTCTCTCTCTCTCTCTCTCTCTCTCTCTCTCTCTCTCTCTCTCTCTCTCTCTCTCTCTCTCTCTCTCTCTCTCTCTGTGTGTGTGTGTGTGTGTGTGTGTGTGTGTGTGTGTGTGTGTGTGTGTGTGGTGTGTGT
>CM060343.1:28005103-28030103 GCA_030674155.1 Stramonita haemastoma
GCCTTAAATTTCTAAATAAAATCGAAAAACAAAACATAAGAGAAAACTATCCATTAAAAGGGCAAAATTAATATTTAAAACATAATTTTTACTCTAATCCCTCAATCAATTTTAAATCATAATGGGTCATAAAATTATGTTCATGATCGTATCGTAACCATGACTAACTTAGTTATCAGGCTTTCTTAAAACATCAAAAAATAAAAAGTTTTACAAAACCCCACAAAAAAATAGACACACGTGATTATTATAATATAAAAGTACAAAATATGAAAAAAAAAATCTAAAATAGGATGATAAACGTGTTTGGGACAATAGCCGAGACTTTTAGTGGAGAATAAAAAACATAAAAAATTAATTAATGTATATATAATAAAATCATTCTAAAATCATTACGATTTTATGATAAGATATATGTGAAACTTTTACATACCACACACAACAAACACAGAGAGAGAAGAGAGAGAGAGAGAGAGAGAGGAAGGAGGGGAGAGAGAGAGAGAGAGAGAGAGGAGAGAGAGAGAAAAGAGAGAGAGAGAGAGAGATTACGAGCTTAACACTGAACACTCGACTTAACTACCCCACCTCCCATGTCTTTTTTTTTGTTTTTGTTTAAAAATTTAAAAAACGTTTTCGATGCTTTTCTAATGTTTTTATCATCAGGGTTTGATGTGAAAGGGTAAAGAAAACATTCCAGTGGGGACTCTGTACACTAAATCATGGAATTTTTTTATTTTATTTTCTCTTATTTTTTCACTTATTCTCGATTTCATTGCTGACTTTTGTTTTTTTCTACTGCCCCGTTTTTTTAAATTTTTGTGGGAAACACAAATTTTAAATGAGCTTGTAGCGTTTCTAGATTGTGCTTTGCGCGCGCGCGCGTATGTGTGTGTGTGGGGTGTGTGTGTGTGTGTGTGTGTGTGTGTGTGTGGGTGTGGTGTGTGTGTGTTCTTTTCTTCTTAGATTTAACGTCTATTAACTGTTTGTGATATTACACCGTGCGGAATTGTGCTAAAAATCAAGTTCACCAGATTGTACTTTAAAAAAAAGCAATGCATTTGCTTTTTTATCAAGACATCTTACAGACCAAAAAATATTTACATTAACATTCAAAAGAGGTGCAGCGCAGCGAGCGCGCGCGCGCGCGCGCGCGGCGCGCGCGTGCGCGTGTGGTGTGTTGTGTGTGTGTGTTGCGGGGCGCCCCCCCACATACGAAGAAACAGAGATGGACGGACAGACAGAGAGAGGGGGGAATACAGATCAAAGTGAAAGCACCGGAATCTTATGCACTACCTACATTTAAAAACCCTCAGTCCATTCAGTAAAACCCCCGGGAAAAAAGACAGTCAAGTACATGTTTATAATTTGGGCATAATTGGGCACGCATATTGTGACCCCTCCACAAAATAAAGAGACGGAGGGGCACACGAGGTCAATTTTTAGTTATTGAAACGTTATTAATTTTGCAATAAAGTGGCATCCCAAAAACAAAAAACAATGAAAAAACGGACAATTCTGTGCAACATTATTACAAATTGAAATGATAGACGCAGGATTTGACAAAAGAGAAAAAGGGCAAGTTTATTCAATAACAGGTTGTCAGAATAGTGCGTTGGTAAATTTCCCCCAAAAACTTTAAAAGCAAAAAGAATAAAAGTTATGCCTTAAATTTTTTCATTTTAAGTAAATAAACAGATCTACTTAATAATCATCAAAATCTCAAAATTGAAGCTTAAACCCCCCCTGCTTTAAAGCCCTAGCCTAAATTGGGTAATTGAAAGCGCCCCCCCATTTCGTGTGGAGCGCCACTTTTGTATTCCCTTTCATCATTGAAAAAAAAACTGTCATTCTAACTTTCCTTTTTGCTGTATTTTAGCTGCGAGGGGGCTACCAACCCTAACTTCAGTTTTGTTTTGTTTTTTTTTTGGCTGAAGGGGGGGTAGGCTTTTCCAATGCCTGCCCATATGACCAAATTAACTGATTTTTGTTTTGTTTTTTAAATTTTACAAAATTTTAAAAAATTTCCCCAGACCACAACAGTGTTTCATTTCAATATGCTTTCAAAAGCACAGATGGAAAAAAAGCTTAATCCATCCATGTTTTTTTTAAAACAGCCAGAAGCAAACCCTGATTGAACAAGTCAAAACACTTGTAGAAGATGGGAGTTTTTCTTAAACTTGAATTCGTCTTTAGAACAGTGATTCGAAAGTCATTTGCCCAATGTGTGTGCTCCCACCTAAAATTTTTAACTTAATTTTAAAGGCATACTTTTTTAAATCATTTTTTTGCCAGTCTTTTTGAAAATACACAAAACAAGGAAATAATTCTACATTTGCAAAGTAAAAACAAAATACCCAGCTCTCAATCCCAATATATTTTTACAAAAAGTACAAAAAATTTTTAACTTTTGACTCCGGAATACTACTAAAATAGGGGAAGCAAGCACCAAACAAAGGGAGCGATGAACTACAAAAACAAATTCACCAGATGCCATGAAAAACCCCGTCTAGAATCTCATAAATTCATCGGCCGATTGAAATTAATTCAGTATTCATGCTCTCTCTCTCTCTCTCACCTCTCTCTCCCCTCTCTCTCTCTCTCCCCTCTCTTCCCCTCTCTCTCTCTCTCTCTCTATCTCTCTCTCTCTCCTCTCTCTCGCACTATTGCAGTGAAGTACATACTACTTCTTACATTGCTAAAGGGAAAAATGGACATAACAACATAGTACAAACGTTCAATGCACAAAAAAGCAGAAAAAGTAATCATAATACAATGAGTCCCTGACCTATGCAACGTTTTTTGCAACAATTTTCATCTCAGCCTTGCTTAACTTTTTAAAAAATTTTTTGGGGTTCCAAATTTTTTCCCAAATTTTCCCGGGTTTTGGTTTTTTTTTTTCCTTAAACTTTTTTGGTTTGTTTTTTTTATTAAACATGATGAAGCCTCCGACATGTTTCTCCCATTTTTTCAGATTGACACAAAAATAAAGCAGTAAAAAAGGGGCCATTGTGTTGGAAAAGGAAACTTAATGCAGAGAATGCAATGGAGTGGTCTATTAATGGACAATACCTGGGTAATGACATGTTTTTGACTTGGGGCCCAAATTTAACGGGCCAAAAAGGAAATAAGCTAACATTTGGCTACAACCAATACCAAAGACAGCAACTTGCACGCATTTTATAATGAAAGGCAAAAAATGTTTTCTTTCGGATTGTGTCAAATAGGGGGAAAATGCTTTTTGAAAGGCAACACTGTGTACATAGGTTTTGGGCTTTCTAATGCGACATTTTTTTATTCTTCCCCGGGCATCCATCCTTTCCAAAGGTATTGTGAGCTTTTTAAAAGTCCCTGTTGGTTGCGGCTTGAAAATCCAAAATTCTTCAGTTTTCTATAAAAACCCCACAACACATTCTATTTCAGTAGATTTTTTTCCACAAAATAACCCCCCTCCAAAAAACAACAACAAAAAAAACATTTTAAAGGTTCATCACAACAAAAGGTATGCAGCTTTTCTGTTGGTCGCACAATATAGGGTAAAATTGGTGATAAAAACCTGGGTATACCATTTTTAATACATTTTTCCCCGCAGTACAAATTCATCAAATTTTTTAAAAAGTATTTCCCTTTTGCTCTTTTGGGTTTTGGAGAAATAGTGACTTTTTCTTTTTCTCTTGTTGGGGCATGGAGAAAGGGGGACAATTTTCTTTTGCTCTTTTTGGGGCATGGGAAAAGGGACTATTTCTTTTGCCTTTTTGGGGGATGGGGAAAGGGGGACTATTTCTTTTGCTCTTGTTGGGGGATGGAGAAAAGGGGACTATTCCTTTTGCTCTTGTTGGGTATGGAGAAAGGGGGAACATTTTTTTTGTTCTTTTTGGGTATGGAGAAAAAGGGTTTTAATTCTTTGCTCTTGTTGGGGGAAAGGAGAAAGGGGAACATTTCTTTTGCTCTTTTGGAGTATAGGAGAAAAGGTAATATTACCTTTTTCTCTTGTTGGGGTATGGAGGAAAGGTGAAAAATTTCTTTTGCTCTTTTAGGTATGAAGAAAGGGTGAATATTTCTTTTGGGGTCTTGTTGGGTATGGAGAAGGGGGAATATTTCACTTCCTTTATCTGGGGATGGAAGAAAGTGAAAATTTTGCTCCATTTATTTGGGTATGGAAAAGGGGATTATTTCTTTTTCTCTTTTGGAATATGGAGAAATGGTGAATCAGATTTATAATGGGAATAAGTTAAACTACATTCAGTATGAGTACACACACACACCCAAACGCCCCACACACACAAAACACACACACACACACAACCACACACCACAAAGCACCACACACCACAAAACCACACCCAAACCACACAAAACAAACACACAGAAAACACACACACACGCACGTCTTTTCTATAAAGGTTCGATATTCTTTGTTTATATTTTCCCTTAGATGGGTTGACAAAAAAGCAAATGTTTTTTCTTTTGCAATATACATCTTGAAATAAGATTTACTGTTTCGAATGAATTTGACACACACTGACCTGAACGTGCTCTCTACTTTGATAATGCCCCTTCCCTGTAATGTATTCCTTATATCTTAGTATTTTCCTCCAATGATTAAAATATTTTCTAAAACCAGCGCCCCTTTTTTCAATTCCTAGTTGGGCTATTTTCTATCATCAAGTGATTTTTTCTGTCTCTTGACTTGGGTCCCGAGGTCCAAATGGTGAAATTTCTTTTTGCCTATGAGACCGTTTTTACTCCAACCATTTAGGTAGCCATAATTCCTTAGAGGATACAGTTGGGAATACATCCCATCAAATTTACCAGTAGAGTCGGAGGTACCTCACAACACTTTCGATTATCCACTACTGTGGGTTCTTTTCATAAGCCAAGTCCGTAAGTACCTGGATCTGATTGACTTAAAGTCTTCAAAAGGCTTGACATTTTCGATACTTTTTTTTCAAAATACTCGACATTCAGTTTTCAATAGACCCTTCAAATTATTTAAAAATGCATTGTAAAGACCAACACCATCTTTTAGTTTTTGAATGTTAAAGACGTTGAAATGAATACTTTTTAAAATAAACCGCTTCTATAAGCTCCCTGTCAAAACCACTTCTACGTATTAAATCCAAAAAAAAATTGACTGCCTACCCCCAATTTTCAGTAAATTGCAACTCTTTTCCTCATCCTTATATACAAGAACATTCTAACAACCCCCCTCTCCTCCTTTCCTAGAATTTTTTGCGAAATTTCTAGCGCCCATCCTCCCATCAAACAATGTGTAGCCAGTCAGTGTCAGCATTCTATACCATGTTGCCCACCTGCCTTTTGTGTCCACATGTGGGCCAGGTTAAGTTTGAGGTTAGTGTTAGGATTAGTCTCAACAAGTTGAAAGCATGCAAGGGCTGTCTGTCCACTGGTCGGTCTGAATGTTAGAATGCATGTGGAAAACAAAAGTTCGTAGACAAGTGGTATGTAGCTGTAGACACAATGGCATGAACTCGAAAGAGCATAAAGTTTTAAATCAAAATCAGATTAAGCCGCTAAGGCTGTCCGCAAATGTCTGGGGGGTTTTCGGTTATCAAACTGATTTTCTGTCTTCTTACTTGGCCAGGCTCTGAGATTTTTTGCAAATGCGTCTATTTTTTTCCTTCCCATTAATGTAGCTGTAATCCCACTTCGGTGATTCAGTTGAAAATTTAACCTACCAAATTTACCAAAAGGGAAGCGAGGTACCTCCCGCTCTTTCCGATTTCAACTGTCGTGGGTTTCTTTTGATACAAGTCCGAAAACACACGGTTTCAAACTGGTTTAGAGTCCTCTTTAATTAAGACTTTAATATTTTCCTCAAACTCGGAAGAAATGTCAAAGCTAGGAATCGAATCCCAAACCCTGTGGTTTTTCTTGTGAGATAGGTGAAGGTCTAAATCCTCCTACAGCCTTTCTTCATTTTCAAAGTGATTTCAAGCCCAAAATATTTTAATAGTGTTTGCATCCATTTAAATAGCCAAAACGAACTCTCGGAAAAAAAAGTTACAAGCTAGCTCTTTATTCTTTCCTCACTGCTGTGAATGTGCTTCCATAGTCTTCCTAAACACACCTTTTCTTTTGTACTTTTTTTTTTACCATAATGTCTCCTCCCTACAACTGCCCCCATCCCCAAACACACACACACACACACACACACGCACGCACGCACGCACCGCACGCACGCACGCACGCACGCACGCACGCACGCACGCACGCACGCACGCACGCACGCACGCACGCACGCACGCACGCACGCACACACACACACACACACACACAACACAGCACAGCACAGCACCCGCACAGAACACACACACACACACACACACACAACACACACACACACACACACACACACACACCAAATCACTATAAAAAATTAAAGGTTTGCTTTGTCAAATTAAACTTTTTAGAAAAAGAGTATGCTTTCAGTAAATCTGATGAACTTGATAACCCAAAAAAAGTTATGAATGATATACCACTGGAAAATCACCACTGCTTCTTAATACTGTGAAACATGTTACCACTTTTTTAACTAGTAGCAAAACCTATATTAAAACGATGTGCTGACTTTCCACAAAAATTTTTGGTACATAGTTTTTCTACTTAAGCCAAAATTAATGGCTACTTAATAGCCTATTCCCTTTAAGGACGCTTTTACTAACTTTTAAAAAGTTTTATTTTTCTATTTCCTTGAAAAAAAGTACAAAGCACTGCCGGTTGCCCCAAAGGGCAGATAATTTTAATTGTTCTTAGTCTTTTGATCCGATTCACTGGAGGAAAACCTTTACAAAACCAGGCAAGTCCTACAAAGCAGACTAGGACAATTTTTTTACAACCAAGCATTAAAGAATCATTGAAAAGTTTGAAAAAGATCAGGAACTATTACCACTGTTATCCTACAAGTTTGATAATTATTAAAGTTGGACTACCCCCTATTTTCATAGAGTAATATTTCATTAAATCCCTTTCAAAAAAGAAAAAAACCTTCATGGAAAAAGTTAACATACCTTGTAACACTAATTTCTTGGATTTTCTTTAAGGGACACTACTACAGAAAAATACAAGTTTTCAAAAAATTCAGTTATGCCACGAGTATCTTTTTCAAATGTTCATTTTATCAGATTTTTTTTTTAATTGCATGCAAAACATTTGCAGGCTCTGTCCCATAAGAATCAAGGGAAATACGAAAAATGAAATTTACAAAATAAAGTACACATTCATTTGATGTTAGTGTAATACAGAGACTCATTTTACATTAGACCATATCCTTCCATAACAAAAAAAATACTGTCCTTGAACATTGTCAGTTTAAGTGCTGCACTGCTGTGCTTTGATGACAAGTAAAATAATAGAGGGACATTTTTCTCTGGAAAAATGATTAAAAAGCCTATTAAAATATCCCTTTATGTACTTATATCTATTAAATTATTATTCCGAAAATAAGGGAATAAAAAAACCTCTTTTTTTGTTGTTTTTTGCATCTAGACTTGCATGCTTCCGGCATATAACATTTTGTCATTTGTTTCCAAAAGCCGAATTGGGTTTTAACGTAAGGGCAAGATATTTTGCATGCATTCACACTCATCCGGATAATTTTCGGAGAAGTGGAGTATGCATTGATGTTAACTCCAGGAGAAAAATCACCTGAAATCGCAGGCCCTAGTGACTGATGTAAGGATTGCGTAGTCACTTGTTACCAGTTCCATAAGTTCTGGAGATGACTTGTCAGGAATGAGGTCACTGGCACTTGATTCCAGTTCCATAAGTTCTGAACTTGCAGGCTCTGATGACTGGTGTCAGGATGTGTGGTCACTGGCACTTGATTCCAGTTCCACAGTCCCTGAAAAGACAACGGAACATTTGTTGACATTCAAATTCTTAACTTACTTTAAAGTGTAAAATCATCCGACTACATTTTTCATTAAACAACGCCTCGGGATTAATCTTTGCAGGTCAATGTCACAAGTCTGTTAATCTCATAATAGTACATCTATTTGATTTTAGAAGATTGAATTTCTTAAGTTCTTAAAACATATTTTCAACATCGAAAGAGAGAGAGATAGAGAGAGAGAGACAGACAGACAGACATACAGAGAGAGAGACAGAGAGGGAGAGAGTGAGTGAGGGGGGCAGGAGAGAGGGAGGGGAAGCGAGAGGGGAGAGAAGAGAGAGAGAGAGAGAGAGAGAGAGAGAGAGAGAGAGAGAGAGAGAGAGAGAGAGAGAGAGAGAGAGAGAGAGAGGGAGAGGGAGAGAGGGATCAAGACAAAGATACAGAGACACACACAGCGAGACAGAGAGCGAGACAGAGGGCGAGACAGACAGAGAGAGAGAGAGAGATAGAGAGAGAGAGAGAGAGAGAGAGAGAGAGAGAGAGAGAGAGAGAGAGAGAGAGAGAGAGAGAGAGAGAGAGAAGGAGAGAGAGAGAGAGAGAGAGAGAGAGAGAGAGAGAGAGAGAGAGAGAGAGAGAGAGAGAGAGAGAGAGAGAGAGAGAGAGAGAGAGAGAGAGAGAGAGAGAGAGAACACTGAACACTGAAAAGTTTTATTGTACATCGGCCTTAGACCACTATACAAAACATGTTTGAGGCAGGGGGAAGGTAAACATCATCGCGGAAAATATTTCCAGCTATTCCACAATTCCAATTTTCGATCATCATCTTCAGTGTCTACATGATAGTCACGATCATCATCCTCGTCTTCTTCAACACTGTTTCCATCATCATCTTTAACTCTTCATCATAGTCACCGTTACCACTATCACTTTCAACACCTACACCATCGTTACCATCATCACCTTTAGTAACCACATCATCATAATCATCATCACCATTAGAAATCAAATCATCATACTATCATCATTGTTAGTATTCACATCACCATAACCATCAGCACTTCCTTCATTGGTTCTATCATCTACATCATCATTCATAATCATCACCTTCCACAAATACATCACCATCACCATGATCTTCAGCATTTACCTCACCATCACCATCATTTTCAGCATTTACATCACCCTCATCTTCAACATTTACATCACCATTACCTTCAGCATTTACATCACCATCATCTTCAGCATTTACATCACCATCAACATCATCTTCAGCATTTAAATCACCATCACCATCATCTTCAGCATTTACCTCACCATCACCATCATTTTCAGCATTTACATCACCAACATCTTCGACATTTACATCACCCTCATCTTCAACATTTACATCACCTTCATCTTCAGCATTTACATCACCATCATCTTCAACATTTACACCACCATCATCTTCAACATTTATATCACCAGCACCATCATCTTCAGCATTTACATCACTATCATCTTCAACAGTTACATCACCAGCACCATCAGCTTCAACATTTACATCACTATCATCTTCAGCATTTACATCACCATCACCGTCATCTTCAACATTTACATCGCCATCATCTTCAACATTTACATCACCATCATCTTTACATGTACATTACTATCATCTTCAACCTTGATATCATCAGCTCCATCATCTTCAGCATTTACATCACCATCATCTTCAGCATTTACATCACCATCATCTTCAACATTTACAACACCATCATCTTCAGCATTTGCATCATCATCGCCATCATCTTCAGCATTTACATCACCATCATTTTCAACATTTGCATCACCATCATATCAGCATTTACATCACCATCACCTTCACCATTTACATCCCCATCCCCCATCATCTTCAACATTTACATCATCATCATCTTCAGCATTTACATCACCATCATCTTCACATTTACATCACTATCATCTTCAACATTTATATCATCAGCACCATCATCTTCAACATTTACATCACCATCCCCATCATCTTCAACATTTATATCACCAGCATCATCATCTTCAGCATTTATATCACTATCATCTTCAACATTTACAACACCAGCACCATCATCTTCAGCATTTACATCACCATCACCCTCATCTTCAGCATTTACATCACCATCACATTCAGCATTTACATCACCATCATCTTCACCATTTACATCACCATCATCTTCAGCATTTGCATCACTATCATCATCATCTTCAGCATTTACATCACCATCATCTTCAACATTTACATCATCATCACCATCATTTTCAACATTTACATCACCATCACCATCATCTTCAGCATTTACATCCCCATCATCTTCAGCATTTACATCACCATCATCTTCAACATTTACATCACCACCATCTTCAACGTTTACATCACCATCCTCTTCAACATTTACAACACCCTCTTCTTCAACATTAACATCTCCAACTCCATGATCTTCAACATTTACATCACCATCACCATCATCTTCAACATTTACTTTACCATCACCTTTATCCTCATCATTTACATCGCCATCATCCTCAGCATTGTCATCACCATCACCATCATCTTCAACATTGACATCACCATCACCATCATCTTCAGCATTTACATCACCATCATCTTCAACATTTACATCACCATCACCTTCAACATTTACATCACCATCATCTTCCGCATTTACATCACCATCGTCTTCAACATTTACATCAACATCATCTTTTATGCAAATAAAGCAAGTTGAAAATCAGAGAAGTATTTTACAATCATAGCAAATCAAACACAACCTGCTAGACTTGGAGAAAACATTTGTAACATACATTTTACATTTAGCATCAAGGTAATTATCACGGCAACGCTGCTGATTTGAATTCCAGTACTGCACAGTCACGTTAACCCTGCAATTTTCTATTCGAGATGTTTGCTGGTTTTTGCACACACACACACACACCACACACACACACACACACACACACACACACACACACACGCATGCACGCACGCACGCACGCACGCACGCCCACACACACACACACACACACACACACACACACACACACACACACACACACACACACACACACACACACACACACACCAACATACCCCCGTTCTTAGGTAGGCACACTCACATAGAAGTAAAGATCTTGCTAATCTCAGTGCTTTAAAATAATTTTCTTCCGCCTATCGATTGCATGAAATACATATTTAGATACATTATATCTGTGGATAGGATCAGTGGCTCTGAGTAACACATGCAATGAAAGTTCTTTTGATTCTTTTAGAAATTTTACCCTTAAATCTTCATACGTAGCACAGTTAAACACAAAATGTTTTTCATTTTCAATTTCGTTTTTACAGAATGGGCAGAATTTATCATGAACAGATTGACTATAGCGGTGTACATTATTGTTAAGTGGGAGAACATTAAACCTTAGTTGCGTAATGGCAACACGAAGACAATAATTTTCGATATCTAGAACATAACTTTCTTTTTCAAAAATAGTTTTAAATGATCTATACGATTGGTATCGGTCACGATCTCTAATAGTTCCTGACCATTCTTGGATAAACATATCGATGAGTCTCTGCTTAAATATGCTAAGAAACTTTTTAACATCCCCAACGCCCTGTTGCAACCAAACAATATTGAATCCAGTTAAGCATAAAACTTCTCTTATTTTCGAAACCCAGCACTGTTTTCCGGAATTGTCTAGATGCAACAGCATTTGATATGCCTTGTATGGTAACCGTTCACTGTCCATTTCTAATAGCTTAAACCAATATCTTAAGCAAGCGGTGTATGAATTTACAAAGAGTGGATATCTACACAAGTCTCCATATATCATTTTGTTTGGTGTTTTGGTTGGCACACCTAGAAATCTTTTGCATGCCATCATGTGAACTTTTTCTATATGTTCTAACTGGGTTGTTCCCCATACTTCAGCAGCATATAGCAAGATAGGTTGTATTTTTGTATCAAAAATTTTGAAAAAAGTATTTGCTGACATCTCTTTATATTTCCGAAAAATTCTATTTAGCTGAACTACTGCCTTTTTGCCTTTTGTTACTAAATGCCATGTGCCGTTTTTTTGCACTGATCATGGTAGTGAACTTGAATCCTAAATAGCAATAATTGTTTACTACTTCTAACTTTTTACCATTGTAAAACCATTTCTCATGTTTACCAAGAAAGCCCCCTTTTCGGAATACCATTACTTTTGTTTTATCTATGTTTACAGTTAACTTTATCTTATTACAACAGTTTTTTAAAATATCCAATTGGTTCTGGAGACCACCTGGTGTTGTTGATATCAAAGCCACGTCATCTGCAAATAACAAGATGAATAACTCCATAATATCTGGAAATAGTTGCACCCCATGTTTACCCTTTTCATTGATTTGTTCTGCTAGCTGGTTTACAAATATTGAGAACAGTGTGGGGCTAAGAACACAGCCTTGCCTTACCCCAATGGGACAATCAAACATTTCAGTTAATTCAGAATTTGCTCGAACACATGATTTCAATGACCTATACATAGCTTGTAGAGCCCCAAAGAATTTACCCTGTACACCTTGATTTTGAAGGCACTGCATGAGTTTGTTATGTTGAACAGAATCAAAAGCTTTTCTAAAATCTACAAAAGCAACATAAAGTTTTCTTCCTTTTTTGTTCATGTGGTTCTGAATAATCGCATATAGTGTAAATATTTGGTCAACTGTTGAATATTTTCTTCGAAACCCTGCTTGACATTCTGAAATTAAGTTATTGCTCTCTAACCAGGTATATAATCGTGTATTAAGTACTGAAGTATAACATTTAGATATAATACTTAAGAGAGACACTCCCCTGTAGTTATCAGCATCATTTAGGTTTCCTTTTTTATGTAATGGTATGATTATAGCTTTTGACCATTCATGTGGGTAGATTCCTCGCTCAAAAATAACATTAAATAATTTTGTAAGAAATTTTACAACATTACTACCACCGGTTTTTAGCATTTCAGCTAAAATATCATCTATCCCACTTGCTTTACCCTTTTTAAGTCTACCAATTGCCTGAACAATTTCTGCTTCTAATATTTCTTTATTCAGTGTATTATCTATTTCATCTGAAAATTCAAACTCAGTGCTGTCATCCCTTTCAAATTCTTCAGTATTACCTTGGAAAACAGTTTTAAAATGTTTATACCACTCATCAGTACTGATATCATTTACTACCTTTCTCTTATTTGTACAACCCATTTTTCTCAGCTCATTCCAAAAGTGTGACCCGTTGTTAATTTTATTTGTTAATGCTTCAGTCTTTTGCTTTCTATAAGTGTGCCTTTTAGTTTTCAACAAATGCCTATAATGCTTTCTTGCTGTAACATATATTTGCCTATCTACTTCTTTTCGACTTGCTCTAAACTGTTTTAGTTTTTTTCTACATTCATTTTTTGCATTTTTACATTCAAAGTCAAACCACTCTGCTCGTTGTACTCTATGAACATGACATCTTTTGAGCATGCATTTGCTAGACTCTTTTAAACAATCTACAAATATATCTAAAGCTCTGTCTACATCATCATCTAAGTTATTCATGGCCAATGTCAATCTGTTTTGAATATCTGTACTCTCCCAAGATTTCTTGAAATCATTTTCTTTTGCCTCATTCCACATAAATTTTTCAAACACAGCATTGTCATTTACTTTCCTGTTATCAGAATGGACATCCCTGTTTCCAGCTGCTTCCACCTCCAGGACAATGGGTAGGTGATCAGATTCTACAAAGTTTTCAACCTCTAAAGATAATATTTGGATTGAAGAAAAAAGTTCAAGAGATAAGACGAAATAATCCACAGTACTTTCCCCTGCATATCCTACATATGTACAACTTTCATCAAAATCTGCTTCACTCAGCCCATTCAATATAAGACAATCATACATGTTACACAATTCAATAAGTTGTTCACCAAATCTGTTAACAGTACCATCTTGTGATTTCCTTAAGAACTTGTCATTATTAGAAACAGACATTTCTTCAAAATCAGTGCTATCCCCATTGAAGGAATAATTCCTTTGTGCTGTTCTTGCATTCAAATCCCCATTTACAATAATATCAAAATCACTATGTGAATCATAAAGATGTGCTAAGCATTGCTCTAGGATCTCTAAACCAAAGTCATCTCCTTGACCATTCCAGAATGAAGAATCATATGGAGGAATATAACAGCACAAAAACATTATATTTTTATCAGTTGAAAAAAGGCATTTATCAATATTTAACACAACAAAGTTTTCTTGCTCCACATGCACACGTTCTATAAACCTAGTAAATGTTTTTCGCACTAACACAATCACACCACCAGAGTATCTCCCTTGCTGGGATAATTTCTTTGCCTTTGAGGAAAATATTACATACTCATTAAATAGATCAGATTCAAATTCAAAACTAACAAAAGTTTCAGTTAAGCATACAAAATCATAGGAAGTAATAAAGTTAATGAAATCAACATTTTCTAATTTTGGAAGGAGACCATTTACATTGTAATTCAAAAATTTAACAGAACTATTATTTACATTTTGTACAGAGGCTGTTTCATTTGGGCAAGAGAAGATAGGGACCTTATTTGATAAGAAATTGCTTTGAGATAAAGTGGCCCGGCCGAATTCCTATCTGCTGGTGCCTGAAGCACCTTTCTTTTTGTGCTGGGGCACAGACTGTTGTGGTTTGCTTTTGTCCCCTGTCTGATTGGCGGACTCAGCTTTTTTAAAGGACTCCACAATATTGCTTTGACTGCTGGATCTTGCTGCAGTTTTCTGGCATGTCTGCTTGTTCAGTCGAGAGCTAGAAGCAGCCCTCTTTGGTCGTGCACTACGTGGTGCAGGCAAGTTTGTAGGGGTCTGACTCTTTGCTTGATCAAAGTCATCGCATGTATGATCCTTATCTTGTCTATTACGTGCATGCTCCTTATTTTGTTGATCATATGCATGTTCATTGTCTTGTTTATCAACTGAATCATGAATACTTTTACTTTCATTGACTTTATCATCTGTGTCAGTCATACTTGTCTTGACTCTATCACTCTCAGTCACATTTGTCTTTCTGTGTGTTGTTCTTCGTGCATCCCTTAACTCTATAGAACAATCACTGGAGAGACTGTTTGTTCTGAGCCTGCTTGTTGACTCAGCATTGAATATTTCCTTTTGAGGCACTGTGATACTATTAGTGTCACTTAGCACACTGTCATCATCACTTTGCACATTGTCACCATCACTTGTCACTGTATCCTGCATTTCAGATTTATTCTCATATGATTCAGGTATGAGGTCAATACTGTCAAAATTGTCACTGTGTGGGGATCCTTCCACTCTCCTATGTTGGTGCTGATGCTTATTGACAGTTCTGTTGGCACCGTCTTCCTCAGTAGGAACCAAACTATGTTTGCTCACTCTCTGTGGACCACTTGTGGTTCTGAAGCTGTCTCTGGTTGACTTTGAATTTGCAACACTAGACTGTTGGAGATTGTCCTTTTTCATGACATTTCTCTTGTGAGTAGAGTTGTTTTGTTCATGCAGTGCACCATTTTGCACCACCTCCTTGTATGACCTGGCACCTGGAACAACCGGCACAGAGTCCTTCCTTCCTTGGTCTGGACGATGGGATTGAGTCAGGTGTCTTGGTCTGCTTTCTGCTCTGGAGTTAATACCAGAGTGATTCTCCAAATCTGCCTGTCTGTGGGGCTTGTCATTTCTCCTGGTTGGGTACTGATGTGGTGGATTGTTTCCTTTTGACCAGTGGCTTGGAAAGAAATCAGCCACATCCTGTTGAGCATTGTCAAAATGACGTCTCTCTGGCTGGTACCTGTATTTGGGATACCTATTAGCCTGGTAGCTATTTGAGTACCAGGAGTTTTCATTCCTGTTGTACTCTCTCTGTCCTCCAGACTGAAGTTGAGGCCTGTTGTCTTCTCTATGACTGTGGCTGAATGACCTTGATTGCTCCTTGTCCCGTACATAGAGTTTTCTACCATGGTAGTATGCAGTCTTGCCAAGACCACGGTGAAACTCTAGCATTTCTTCTGGTGCGTGGTAAGGTCCGCAGCTACCCGGATACCACTAGCTCTTAGCTTGTCCCTAAGGTCTTTGTCCCCCAAGATAGCCATCTTGTCTGCCCATCTCCAGAACTTTACAAGTATTTGCCGAGGTTCTTCATTATGAGAGCGTGGCCTTCCGATACGGAATGCTCTCGTGATGTCATCTTGTTGCCAACTGGGAGAAGGTAAATGGCTGTTCAGGACATCTATAATGATTTGACTTGTCACATGCTCATCTTCACGGCTGAGCTCACCAACGCCGATAAACCTCAGGTTAAGAGCTCTGGAGTCTTGTTCAGAGGATTCCAGTTTTCTCTCCAGCAGCTCTATCCTGTCTAGCATTGTTGTGTTGTCTTCTTTTATTTCTTTGATGTCTTCTGCATGTTCAAGAACTTTTTCTTTTAGCTGGCTGACTTCAGCGCAGAAGCATGCAATATTGTCCTCTAGACTACGAAATTTTTCGTCAATATTGTCTTTAAGCCCTGCTAAATGACCTTGTAGACCATATTGGATTTGGCTAAACTGCCAGTAAATAAAATGAAGCAGATTACCTTGAGGTGTAACAGCCATATTCTATGAAGTTTTTCATGTGCCTGTGTTTGAAGGAAGTCAGCGTTTGTTTACCACACGTGATCACATATCTTGACAACACAGTTAAATGTGCACACGTCACGAAAATCCGTTTGCTTCCCAACTAGTGTCCATTCAGCATTGCAGAATAAGCATGCGCACAAATAGCACGTGCAACTGAAGATGAAAAAAAAACACAAAAAAACATGAAGGTACGTGAGTTATGCCTGCCATCTTCCAACAAATATTCCTTCTATATGTCATATAAATTTTCAAATGTCAATTGCCGGCACATTACTAAACTTATTTTGATTGTGGTTACATCTTCATATGCACACCTACACTACACACACCTCGACCAAATTTCAGCCACATCACTACACACAAACCGCTACTATTTCTAAAGAAAACACGGAGCTGTTTCTGCACGTCTTTCACCTGTCACTGCATCATCCGAGCCCCCGAGAGAGAGAGAGAGAGAGAGAGAGAGAGAGAGAGAGAGAGAGAGAGAGAGAGAGAGAGAGAGAGAGAGAAATTTGATTTGATTTGATTTATTCTTTTACATCGAAGATAATGGATTAGCACTCTTGTGCTTTTTTTACATCTAGTCCCCGTGTATATGCAGTTTTTGGTAAATCATATCTGTTCCCACCGGCACACGATGGCCTACTCTTACGAAAAGCGGAACAGGATATAACGTGGGCGCTAGATGTTCTGCGTGCGTTCGCACACGAAGCCTCGTTTTAAAGTCTCATCCGAAGGACTTTTGGGGAGAGTGGAGTCAGCACTGATGTTAACTCCAGAAGAAAAATCTCCTCAACCGGAATCGAACCCAGGTCGTCAAATTGCGAGTGCAATGTTCTGACCACTAGGCTATTCAAGAGAGAGAGAGAGAGAGAGAGAGAGAGAGAGAGAGAGAGAGAGAGAGAGAGAGAGAGAGAGAGAGAGAGAGAGAGAGAGAGAGAGAGAAGGAGACAGAGACAGAGAGACAGAGACCGAGAGAGACGGAGAGAGGGACGGAGGGAGAGACGGGGAGAGAGAGGGAGAGAGGGAGAGAGAGAGGAAGAGAGGGAGGGAGGGAGGGAGGGAGGGAGGGAGAGAGAGAGAGAGAGAGAGAGAGAGAGAGAGAGAGAGAGAGAGAGAGAGAGAGAGAGAGAGAGAGAGAGAGAGAGAGAGAGAGAATGAATCTAATGGGTCAGGAGACCTGAATATATCTTAATACTTTAGAAAGCCTGGCCCAAGACAGAATCAGAAAAGTGATGGAAGACAGAAGTAAACATCAACAAGTATGTGGCAGCACACCTTTGCAGACTGATGACAGGTGTCAGCAATGTGAGGTCACTGGCACTTGATTCCAGTTACATAAGTTCTGAAACTTCACGCTCCGATGACTGGTTGTCAGGTTGTGTGGTCACTTGCACTTGATTCCAATTCCACTGTCCCTGAAAACATACATCATAATTATTCGTTGACATTCAAATTCTGATCTGATATTCTCCATTGCCTCAAAGTGGTAGATTCATCTGACTGCATTGCACTGAAGCAAATCTTTGGAATTATTCCTTGCAGGTCATTGTCACAAGCTTTTTAAGCTTGAGTAGAATTCATTTTTAAAGGACTTTTTTTTTTTAGACATTTAAACATTTGTCAAAAGTTACCTCTAGGTTTTGCTTTAGACGAGATCGGTTTATTCTGCAGATAATCTTTGTCTATCGACATTTTTTTTTAACCCCTGGAAGATTGGACCAGAGCAAGGGAGAGCATGATATGAGAGAGAGAGAGAGAGGAGAGAGAGAGAGAGAGAGAGAGAGAGAGAGAGAGAGAGAGAGAAGAGAGAGAGAGAAGAGGGGAGAGAGAGAAGAGAAGAGAAAGAGAGAGAGAGATAGAGAGAGAGAGATGAGAGAGAGATAGAGAGCAAGAGAGAGAGAGAGAGAGCAGTCAAGTATGTGGCCGGCAGCATACCTTTGTTCTAACTGTAAACACGTTGACTGGCGTCAGCAATGTGTGGTCACTTGATTCCAGTTCCATCAGTTCTGAAACAGCAGGCTCAGACGACTGCTGTCAAGAATGTGTGGTCACTAGCATCTGATTCCAGTTCCACTGTTCCTGAAAACATACATCACATTCGTTGGCATTCTAATTCTGATATCGTGGGTTACCTCAAAATGTAAATTCTTTTGACTACATTGCTTTGAAATGTAAGTTTGGAAATTTTCTTGGCAGGTCCTTTTCCATACCTTTAAAAGTTTAAACAGCGCAATTGTTGCATTTTAGAAGACGAAATTTCCAGATTTTCTATAACACATTTGTCAAAATCCATCTTTAATTTTTGCCTTTGATCTGATAGGTTTATTCTAAGATTTTATATATGAAAGTTTTTAACCCATCGGAAGAAAAAGAAAATAAAGAAAAAAATAGAGAGACCACCGACAGACCAACGACAGAAGTAATCATCTTTTTACATCAAACTTTATGAAACCAGGTGGAGAGAGAGAGAGGAGAGAGAGAGAGAGAGAGAGGAGAGAGAGAGAGAGGAGAGAGGAGAGAGGAGAGAGAGAGAGAGAGAGAGAGAGAGAGAGAAGAGAGAGAAGAGAGAGACGAGACAGACGAGAGACAGAGCAGAGCAGAGACAGACGAGGAAGACAGACAGAGAGAGAGAGAGAGAGAGAGGAGAGAGAGAGAGGAGAGAGAGAGAGAGAGAGAGAGAGAGAGAGAGAGAGGAGAGAGAGGAGAGAGAGAGAGAGAGGAGAAGAGAGAGAGAGAGAGAAAGAGAGAGGGAGGGAGGGAGGAGAGGAGAGAGAGGAGAGGGAGGGAGAGAGAAATAGAAAGAGAGAAAGAGAGACAGACAGACAGACAGACAGACAGACAGACAGACAGAAGACATTAACTAGAAAGAAATCACTAATCTTGCTTATAGATAAGCAGCTGTTCAACTGTAGCTGCACAGTCTTCAATATACGTACGTATGGCAAATTCTTCCTGGAGCATGTTCCGCAGCCCAGATGATGTGCACACCCCTGAAGAGGATTCTAAAGACCTCCTCCCTATATGATCCACATGACGACTTTTAAATACCGGATTAGGACCCCTGTGACACGAAGGATTGGACAGAGTGACAAAGATTGTCAGTTTAGGAAACACTGGAGGACTGGGGGGGGGGGGGGGCGGTGACCGAACCACAACCCCTTATGAGCTCTGTTGATCGGTGGGGTTTTTTGGACACCAGGTGACTCGAGTCGTAGATGGTGTTTTAGACACCAGTGAGAATGGCGTTTTCGGACACCAGGTGACTTGAGTCGTAGATGGTGTTTTAGACACCAGTTGAGGGTGGTGTTTTCGGACACCAGGTGACTCGAGTCGTAGATGGTGTTTTCGGACACCAGATGGAGTCACAGCCCCCTACGAGCTCCGTTGAAGCCTTGTAGTTGTACGTGGTGTGTACGAACACCAGGTGATGGGGTCACAGCCCCCCACGAGCTCCGTTGAAGCCTTGTGGTTGAACATGGTGTGTACGGACACCAGGTGACAGGCTCATACCCCTCCTCATGAGTTTTCCTAATGTCTTGTTGGCGGTTTTTGCAAACCAAGTAACAAAGCTCATGAACCCTGTCGATGCCTTGTAGGTGGTGTTTTCGGACACCAGTTGATTGGGTCATTGCCCCTCATGAGTAATGCCTTGTGGGTGGTGTTTTCGCACACCAGGTGATAGGGTCAGAACCCCGTATGAGCTATGATGCTTCGAGGGTGGTGTTTACGGACACCAGGTGACAGTCGCAACCCCTTAACCCTGCATAAGCTCTGTTGATGCCTTGAAGTTGCAGGTGGTGTTTTCGGACACCAGGCGATAGGGTCACAACCCCGCATGAGTTTTTCTGATGATTCGAGGGTGGTGTTTTCTCACACCAGGTGACAAAGTCACAACCCCTCAAAAGTCCAGCAGTGGACAGGGTAGTCCAACAGAAAAGACCACAAGTCTGACAGAACTTCGGGAGCAACATTGAGTTAGAGCATGGGGGAATATGGAGATGAGCTTTGCATCTCTTCCCTTTTGTGAGCAATGTAAACGCGCGTTTCACAGAGCCTCCTTTTAAGGGACATGCCCGTGGGCTGTGTAAGGCAGCAGCTACACAACCGGTGAATTTGCCTGCTCACCTCTATACATTCCACTGTATATTAAGTGGTTTTTCTTTCCGCAAATGCTCACGCTCTCTCAAGTCTTCCACGGAGGGTTTCTGATGTGGTCACTGTCATAATTATAGACTGCATTCTGTTGCAGACATGTCCACTACGTTACCGGACTTCGAGCACAGTCCTGTGGGATCTGAAAGTATGCAACCGTATGCATGAATACTACGCGTGCGAGGGAAACGGAATATCCCTATTTTGAAGACGAAGGCATCTTCAAATCTCAGATCCCAAGTGAACAAAGCCCTTCAGGGCCTTGTTGAAGGTTTCCTTTTTCCTCCATCCTCTATCCTTCCCTAACAGGGTCCTTGACAAAAAAAAAGTAGACAAAAAAAATAAATGAATCAATCATGTGGACATATGGTTCAGAGGTCTTGTCTCCCTGGTTCATCTGACAGCGTTGTCGTCATAGCTTCTGTGGTGAGAAGGTTCCATGACATTTGGGAAATGTCTGATGATAAAAGAAAACACAAACATTCTCTAATAAAAACCAAAAAATAAATTATATGTGCGTGTGTGCGTGCGTGCGTGTGTGCCTGAAAGAGTATATGTGTGTAGGTGGTGGTGGTGTGTGTGTGGTGTGTGTGTGTGTGTGTGTGGTTGTGTTGTGTGGTGTGTGTGTGTGTGTGTGTGTGGTGTGTGTGCGGCGCCGCGCGCGTGTTCGCACGCGCTCACGGAAATGTGTCAACCTCTAATTTTTACCAGCACTGAAGTTCAAGTGCGCGTCACCCGGTAAAACGAACCCCATTTCAAGCCGATGTACCGATTTCCAATTCCGTAAAGACAAAACAGACCTTCCGGTATGACAGTTTCTGAACATAATCATCTGCGCTTGAATTCTTCAACAAAAAGCAGCCTTACTCATGTCCCAACAGTTTATTACGACACTACAACATCACGGTATCAGCCAAGCCCTATTGAAGCGGTAAGTATATAGCCGATATTTTTGTTGGGCGTTTTACAATAACAGAGACGTCGTCTATCCACCGCAGAAAGAGGTAGAACAGAGGCCCAGCAATCTTTCCGGAATGATCGACTCCCGCAGTAAAGCCGCGTAACACGAAACGAGCAGTGCAAGTCCACAACACAAGTGTTCCGCGACAAGTGGACATTTTGTGAAAAGCTCCGCACTTTTGAAAAGTTCCGCACTTTTTCTAGTCTGTGGTTCCGGCTCCGGTTCCGGAGGCACTAGCCTATTAAAGCTAACAATAATTATTCTGATCGAAGTATTGTCAAATACTCGTGTCGATTTTCTTAATTTTAAACGGAATTTTGTAGAAGACAGGATTCCCCCGATTGCAAAAATTAAAATTAATCACATATTATTAAACAAATATAATACCCCTATTGATAATATTTGATAGGACAAGAATAAAATGTCATGGAAAGAAGGAAATCCGAAAAGACAAGGAGGGGGGGGGAGGGTGCAGACAAAGTGAAAGAGGGAAGGAGAGAAAGTGCAAGATGGAAAGGGAAAGAGGGAGGAAGAGATAGGGATAGAGAGAGGGATGGGGATAGAGACAAAGAGGGGACGGATGAAGAGAGGGTTGGAAGAGAGAAGAGAGGGAGGGAGGGGGGGAGGTCATGCATGTGTATAGTAACTGTAAAATGTATGAATGTTTCGGTTTGGGAGGGGGGGTGTAATTTTTCCTAGGTAAATGCGCTACCTAAGAATGCAATCACGGCATACACAAAAACCAGGTAAGATAGCCAAGAATAAAAACAAATACTTTAGAACAAAATGAAAAAAAGATATTGGGTATGTCTTTTTGTTACAGTTAATCTATAAAAAAAAAATCCTGGTAAATTATAAAAAGCGAAAATAATTACCTGTCTGTTCGACGTTTCCAGTTTCCCTCTCCTTGTGCTCCCATGTTGTGTGGCTTCTTTTTCTCTTTCTCTTCTCTACCGCCTCACGCCTTCATCATCGTGAAGATTCTGTAGACTGTAGGGGGGAGGGGGTGCTTGAGTATGAAGATTCTGTAGACTGTAGGGGGGAGGGGGTGCTTGAGTATGGAGATTCTGTAGACTGTAGGGGGGAGGGGGTGCTTGAGTATGGAGATTCTGTAGACTGTAGGGGGGAGGGGTGCTTGAGTATGGAGATTCTGTAGACTGTGGGGGAGGGGGTGCTTGAGTATGAAGATTCTGTAGACTGTGGGGGAGGGGTGCTTGAGTATGAGATTTGTAGACTGTGGGGGGAGGGGGTGCTTGAGTATGAGATCTGTAACTGAGGGGTGGTCTAGTATGAGATCTGTAGACTGTGGGGGGAGGGGTGCTATGAGTATGAAGATTCTGTAGACTGTTGGGGGGAGGGGTGCTGATTGAGTATGAAGTTTGAAGACTGAGGAGGGAGGAGGGATGGAGGGGTGTGGGTGTAGGTCCTGTGGATTTGCAAACCTGTCAGGTGGGGGAGAGGTTCTGAGGAAGGCTGTTCTGTAGATTCGTGGCCTGGGGAAGAAGGCTGTCTGTAGAGTGCCTGCCCTGCAGCAGTTGGGGAGGTGGGGAAGAAGGCTGTGCTGTAGAGTGCCTGCCCTGCAGCAGTTGGGGAGGTGGGGAAGAAGGCTGGTCTGTAGAGTGCCTGCCTGCAGCAGTTGGGGAGGTGGGCTGACAGACTGTTGAAGTGGGTTCCTTGTGGTGCAAGATGGCTGTCTGTGGGGCGTGGGTTGGTGGATTGCAGATGGTGTGAGTCGGTTCTTGTGTGACAGACTGGTGATGGTTGGGGGGGGGGTTGCGAATTGTTCAGGCTTCTGTTGTATTCAGACTGGTTTTGGGTGGGGTGGGTGGTGTGGGGGATGGGGGGGTGTGGTGTGGGGGCAGATGTTATCAGACTTCTGTTATGGTGTTTGTAGAAGAGTCGAGTTGAACACAACGATGGCTATGTTTCTGTGTCTGCCTCCTGAAAGAAACAAATGCCACTGCGTTAGATTGATAAAAAAAAATGACCTGGGTCAAGTTTTAATATATTTCTATCAAAGTTACATGGAGTGTACATCACATTATGCGGACAGATTCCACTGATGTGTTCATTTCAGTGATTTTATTTTTGTATCCTAAGTTCTGCAGACCAACGATGTAGCCGATACCCTGTTCAATGCACACAGGACATCTAGCTCACACTTTTTTCGGCAGGGGTGGGGGGGGGGCCTAGTGGACAGTTGTAATCTGTGCATGTTCAAGCCACTACCTAGACATCTTTTTGAGGTTCTATTTATCAACCCTGAAGTTTACTCAGTTCCGACTTCACTGCTCCGGACGTCTGTCGCATGACACTAAACCAAGGCCCTGTTTGCTTACGCACGCAGAGTACCTTGCACAAGTTGAATCCTGTTTTGCAAACAGGTGAAATCCCGTTCCGCCTTTCGGGAAAGAAAGCTATTACAAATACGAATACAAACTTTTAATATCTCAAGAACACGATAAATCCATTGTGGAGGGGGGGGGGGGGGTCAAGCATAGCTAAGACAACATTGTGTGCCGGTAGGAACGGATGACAATGTCAAACAATGCATGCACACTGGTGGGGCAAATCATCTGACGGCAACAGATCAAAGGTTCAAATATACTCTCGTGGTGAGGGGGGGTTTTTTTTTTTGTTTTTTTAGATATAACTGATATTCTAAGTTCACAGTGCGCACCACACACACACCGTGCCCGCGCGCACGCACACACAACACACACATACGTGGGCACGCTGAAAAACATCGTCCGTGATCTGACGGCTCAGAATCGAGCCATCCCGAGATACCTGTTTTCGGGGATTTTTACCATGGACCTAACATCGTACCGATTCCACTCCACTCCCCTAAAATCCTTTCGGATGAGACTATAAACCAAGGCCTTGTGTTCAAGCACTCCAGAATATCTTGTGCACAGGTTAGAAACCCGTTGCAGCTTTCAAAAGAGGAGGCCATTGTGTGCCGTAATCACATGCACACAGTGTCATGTTCAGACTCCATTACTGTAGAGGTGGGCAAAAACCAGTCATATGCAAAAAAATCTCACTATTGGTCAACCCCGTTATTTGCAGAAAAATTGGTCAGTTTTGGCCAGCAGCTATGAAGACCCCAAAAGGAATGGGTTCCCTCAAGTCCACCTTGTCCAAAAACTCAATGCACCAACGACTCCTAAACAAGTCAATGCAGTGAACTCACAAAGTGGGTGAACTCAGACATTTTACCCCACCTTGTTCATTGTTGAAATGCAAAGTTTTAGTTCAGAACCCAGAAGACAAAACCAATCTTTACAAGACCGTTTCCATTGAAAACATGTAGTAACCACAATGGAAAACAATAAGTATGA
>CM060343.1:28032603-28065103 GCA_030674155.1 Stramonita haemastoma
GTTTGAGATTGTAATAAAGTCCCAGTGGATTTATCCGATTTAGAGACTGCGCACGCAAGTCATCCCATTTTGGCACTGCGAGCCACCCTAAAAATGTTTACAATTCTTTGAAGCAACTGTGCCAGGCCCACGCAAGCAAAGAGAGATGCACAAGCCTGAACATGGAGACAAGAGGATCTTTTGCTTCCGTATTTCAATTTATGCGCTGAGTGGTCTAAGGTAACAAACTTATTCTGGGGTCTCGGTTTTCATGAGTTATTATTTCCCTTGAATAAGCATTTCTCGCCTACGAATTTTGCACGTACATGCATTAGTTTTTGGTGTGTTTCTTTGAAACACACACACACACACACACACACACACACACACACACACACACACACCACACACAACACACACACACACACACACACACACAACACACCACCTGTTGAACTGACAAAGCTTCTGGCGTGGTTCAGATAGAGGATCTAAAGATACAAAACAAGGATATAGAAATAGTATTCCAAAACACTCCACAGTACGCATATAGAGCATATCAGTAATGATGAAGACATTATTTTGTATTTTTGTATTTTGTACCACTTTATGTCACAGCAGATTTGTCTGCGTGAAATTCGGGCTGCTCTTCCCGGGAGAGCGTGTCGCCACAAGTGCGGCGCCTACCCATTTTTTTTCCTACATGCAACTGTATTTGTTTCCCTATCAGAGTGGATTTTTTCTACAGAATTTTGCCAGGGTCGCCGTGGGTTCTTTTACGTGCGCTAAATAGTGATGTGTAACACACGGGACCTTGGTTTTTCGTCTAATCCGAAAGACTAGCACCACTCAGGGTCTACTGGATGGGGAACAAGTTTTGATCCAAAACGGGGTACGAACAACCGCACACTATCTACATAAAGACCCTGAGGCACCAGGACAGTATGGCACCGTATGCATACCCCCTCTGCTACCATCTCCGACGTGTGTGGCGCTGGACTTGTGGCGACACCGAGGCCCTCAAGAGCCGAAAATGCTACTTTGTGGCAAGGAAATCGGGTAGAGTGTACGCACCGAAAACCAAGCAGGGCGCCCACTAACAATGACAATATACAGCAATATCATGACCCAGGGCAAACTACAGGGTCCCCGCCACATGCGCGCACACAAACAAACGCACTGGCAAACACCAGCGCGCGCGTGCGCGCATGTATACCCAACCCCTGCCAAAAAGGTGCCGTTTGGGGCAAAGGCGGGACCCAAAGAGTCATTTTCGGGCCCGTCATGTCCCGACTTTTGCACGGTTACAGACCCCGAGGCACCAGGACAGTATGGCACCGTATGCATACCCCTCCCCTACCATCTGCAACGTGTGTGGCGCTGGACTTGTGGCGACACCGAAGCCCTCAAGAGCCGAGAATGCTAGTTTGTGGCAAGGAAACGGGTAGAGTGTACGCACCGAAAACCAAGCAGGGCGCCCACTAATAATGACAATATACAGCCATAAGATGCCCCAGGGCAAACTGCAGAGTCCCCGCCACATGCACGCACACAAACAAACGCACTGGCAAACACCAGCACGCGCGCGCACTTCCGCGCATGCATACCCACCCCCCTGCCAAAAAGGTGCCGTTTTGGGCAAAGACGGGACCAAAAGAGCCGTTTTTAGGGCCCTTCCTGCCCCGAATTTTGCACGGTTACAGGCCCTGAGGCATCAGGACAGTATGGCACCGAATGCATACTCCGCCCCCCCCCCCTCCATACCATCTCCGACGTGTGTCGAGCTGGACTTGTGGCGACACCGAGGCTCTCAAGAGCCGAGAATGCTAGTTTGTGGCAAGGAAATCGGGTAGAGTATACGCATCGAAAACAAAGCAGGGCGCCGAATAATAATGATAAATATACAGCAATATGATCCCCCAGGGCAAACTGCAGGGTCCCTGCCACATGCGCGCACACAAACAAACGCACTAGCAAACACCAGCGAGCACGCGCGTGCGCGTAAGTATACCCACCCCCCTGCCAAAAAGGTGCCATTTGGGGCAAAGGCGGGACCCAAAGAGCCGTTTTCGGGCCCGTCCTGCCCCGACTTTTGCACGGTTACATACCCCGAGGCACCAGGACAGTATGGCACCGTATGCATACCCCCTCCCCTACCATCCCCGACGTGTTTGGCGCTGGACTTGTGGCGACACCGAAGGCCTCAAGAGCCGAGAATTCTACTTTGTGGCAAAGAAATCCGGTAGAGTGTACGCACCGAAAACCAAGCAGGGCGCCCACTAATAATGACTATATACAGCAATATGATGCCCCAGGGCAAACTGCAGGGACCCCGTCACATGCGCGAATACAAACAAACGCACTGGCAAACATTATCCCGCGCATGCGTGCGCGCATGCATACCCACCCCCCTGCCAAAAAGGTGCCATTTATGGCAAAGGTGGGACCCAAAGAGCCGTTTTCGGGTTCGTCCTGCCCCGACTTTTGCACGGTTACAGACCCCGAGGCAAAAGGACAGTATGGCACCGTATCCATACCCCCTCCCCTACCATCACCGACGAGTGTGGCGGTGGACTTGTGGCGACACCGAAGCCCTCAAGAGCCGAGAATGCTAGTTTGTGGCAAGGAAATCGTGTAGAGTGAACGCACCGAAAACCAAGAAGCGCGCCCACTATTAATGACAATACACAGCAATATGATGCCCCAGGGCAAACTGCAGGGTCCCCGCCACATGCGCGCAAATATACAAACGCACTGGCAAACACCAGCGCGCGCGCACGTGCGCGCATGCATACCCAGCCCCTGCCAAAAAGGTGCCGTTTGGGGCAATGACGGGACCCAAAGACCCGTTTTTCGGGCCCGTTCTGCCCCGACTTTTGCACGGTTACAGACCCCGATTACCAGGACAGTATGGCACCGTATGCATACCCCCTCCCCTACAATCTCCGACGTGTGTGGCGCTGGACTTGTGGCGACACCGAAGCCCTCAAGAGCCGAGAATGCTAGTTTGTGGCAAAGAAATCCGGTAGAGTGTACGCACCGAAAACCAAGCAGGGCGCCCACTAATAATGACCATATACAGCAATATGATGCCCCAGGGCAAACTGCAGGGTCCCGCCACATGCGCTCACACAAACAAACGTACTGGCAAACACCAGCGCGCGCGCGCGTGCGCGCATGCATACCCACCCCCCTGCCAAAAAGGTGCCATTTGGGGCAAAGGCGGGACCCAAAGAGCCGTTTTCGGGCCCGTCCTGCCCCGACTTTTGCACGGTTACAGACCCCGAGGCACAAGGACAGTATGGCACCGTATCCATACCCCCTCCCCTACCATCTCCGACGTGTGTGGCGCTGGTCTTGTGGCAACACCGAAGCCCTCAAGAGCCGAGAATGCTAGTTTGTGGCAAGGAAATCGGGTAGAGTGTACGCACCGAAAACCAATTAGGGCGCCGAATAATAATGACAATATACATCAATATGATGCCCCAGGGCAAACTGCACGGTCCCCGCCACATGCACGCACACAAACAAACGCACTGGCAAACACCAGCGCGCGCGCGCGTGCGCGCATGCATACCCAGCCCCCTGCCAAAAAGGTGCCGTTTGGGGCAAAGACAGGACCCAAAGAGCCGTTTTCGGGCCTGTCCTGCTCCGACTTTTTCACGGTTACAGACACTGAAGCACCAGGACAGTATGGCACCGTATGCATACTCCCCTCCCCCCCTACCATCTCCGACGTGTGTGGCGCCGGTAGAGTGTATGCAACGAAAACAAAGCAGGGCGCCCACTAATAATGACAATATACAGCAATATGATGCCGCAGGGCAAACTGCAGGGTACCTGGCACATGTGTGCACACAAACAAACGCACTTTTAGACACCAGCGCGCGCGCGCGTGCACGCATGCATACCCACCCCCCTGCCAAAAAGTTGCCGTTTGGGGCAAAGGCGGGACCCAAAGAGCCGTTTTCGGGCCCGTCCTGCCCCGACTTTGGCACGGTTACAGACCCCAAGGCATCAAGGCAGTATGGCACCGTATGCATAACCCCTATCCTACCATCTCCGACGCGTGTGGCGCTGGACTTGTGGTGACACCGAAGCCCTCAAGAGCCGAGAATGTTATTTGTGGCAAGGAAATCGGGTAGAGTGTACGCACCAAAAACCAAGGTGGCGCCCACTAATAATAATAATACATGGAATTTATACAGCGCTATATCTTGTAAAAACAAATCAAAGCGCTTGCACTAGACCCTCACAACAAACAATCAATGACAATAAATAATTCTAGCAAATTCGAAAGCACACACACGTGCGCGCGTGCGCACGCCCCACACACACACACAACACACACACACACACACACACACACACACACACACACACACACACACACACACACACACACCACACACACACACACACACACACACTTATAGAGGTTATACATTTTGACAGGGTGAATGGAATTTCAAATGTTGAAGGCAGGGACAAATAGGAGATGAAAACAGAAGGCAAAAATCTTAGGTTTGATACAAGTGTGTCTTGAGGTTGGATTTAAAAGTGTCATATGTAGGCTTTTGCCGAAGGGATAGAGGGAGGTCATTCCAGATTGATGGACCAGAAATAGAGAAAGAGCGGCGGCCAACGGTAGATAGGTTGAATCTCGGAATGTTTAAGGATAAGGTATCTGCAGCCGAGCGGAGGGAACGAGAAGGTGTGTACACGTGAAGACATTCAAAGAGGTAGGAGGGTGCTGTTTTGTGGAGACATTTATAACAGAGAATACTGATCTTGTAGTTAACTCTCTGTGGCACAGGCAGCCAGTGGAGAGATTGCAAGAGAGGAGTAATGTCTTCAGATTTTTTCTTTCTGAGGACCAGTCGAGCTGCAGAGTTTTGTATGCGTTGGAGAGAGTGGATAGATGATGCTGGCAGACCAGCCAAAAGAGAATTGCAATAGTCCAGACGTGAAAGAATAAGAGAAGTGACTAGTTTGGATGTTGCATCAGTGGACAGGTACTTTCGAATTGCACTAATACGCCGTAGTTGATAGTAGCATGACTGACAGGTCTGGGTGATGAATTTTTGCATGGAGAGTGTGTTGTCAATAACGACTCCTAGATACTTTACGGCACTGGATAGAGGGACTGACGTATTGCCGAATTCTATTGAAGTTGTTGTGATAAAAGACAGTTTGTGTTTGGTCCCTACAAGCATGGATTCGGTTTTATCTGCGTTTAATTGTAATTTGTTCTGTATCATCCAGTTTTGGATATCTTGAAGGCAGTAGGACATATTTGTCAATAGAGAAGGCAGGTTTTCAGGTGTATCACTGCTTAGAATCTGAGAGTCGTCTGCATAAAAGTGATGGTTGATCTGATGACGGTTAATAACATGTGACAGGGGAGCAGTATAGAGAGTAAAGAGAACAGGGCCTAGAACAGATCCTTGAGGGACTCCGCATTCTAGTTTGGTTGGTGTGGAATGAATCTTGTTTACTGCCACAGTTTGGAATCGGTTTGTCAGGTACGAACTAAACAAGGTGAGGGCAGTGCCTTTAATACCGAAAGTGTTTTGGAGACGGGAGAGAAGAATTGAATGGTCTATGGTGTCAAATGCTGCAGATAAGTCGAGAAGAGTGAGGAGGGAGATTTTCCCTGAGTCAGAAGAATGTAGAAGCGAGTTTAAGGTGTGCACTAGGGTGGTTTCGGTGCTGTGGTTGATGCAGGACAATGACAATATCATTATAATGACAATATACAGCAATATGATGCCCCAGGGCAAACTGCACAGTCCCCGCCACATGCGTGCAAAAAAACAAACGCACTGGCAAACACCAGCGCGCGCGCACGTGCGCGCATGCATACCCAGCCCCCTGCGAAAAAGGTGCCGTTTGGGGCAAAGACGGGACCCACAGAGCCGTTTTCGGGCCCGTCCTGCCCTGACTTTTGCACGGTTACAGACCCCGAGGCACCAGGAAAGTATGGCACCGTATGCATACCCCCTACCCTACCATCTCCGACGTGTGTGGCGCTGGACTTGTGGCGACACCGAAGCCCTCAAGAGCCGAAAATGCTACTTTGTGGCAAACAAATCGGGTAGAGTGTACTCACCGAAAAACAAGCAGGGCGTCGACTAATAATGACAATATACAGCAATATGATGCCCCCAGGGCAAACTGCAGGGTCCCCGCCACATGCACGCACACAAACAAACGCAGAGGCAAACACCAGTACGCGCGCGCACATGCATACCCACCCCTCTGCGAAAAAGGTGCCGTTTGGGGCAAAGACGGGACCCAAAGAGCCGTTTTCGGGCCCGTCCTGCCCCGACTTTTGTACGGTTACAAACCCCGAGGCACCAGGAAAGTATGGCACCGTATGCATACCTCAATCCCCCACCATCTCCGACGTGTGTGGCGCCGGACTTGTGGCGACACCGAGGACCTCAAGAGCCGAGAATGCTACTTTGTGGCAAGGAAATCGGGTAGAGTATACGCACCGAAAAACCAAGCAGGGCGCCAACTAATAATCACAATATACAGCAATATGATGCCCCAGGGCAAACTGCAGTGTCCCCGCCACATGCACGCACACAAACAAACGCACTGGCAAACACCAGCGCGCGCGCGCGTGTGTGCATGCATAACCGCCCCCCTGCCAAAAAGGTGCCGTTTGGGGTAAAGGCGGGACCCAAAGAGCCGTTTCCGGGCCCGTCCTTCCCCGACTTTTGCACGGTTACAGACCAGGAGGCTCCAGGACAGTATGGCACCGTATGCATACCCCCTCCCCTACCATCTCTGACGTGTGTGGCGCTGGACTTGTAGCGAAACCGAAGCCCTCAAAAGCCGGGAATGCTAGTTTGTGGCAAGGAAATATGGTAGAGTGTACGCACCGAAAAACAAGCGAGGCGCCAACTAATTATGACTATATACAGCAATATGATGCCTCAGGGCAAACTGCAGGGTCCAAGCCACTTGCGCGGACACAAACAAACCTACTGGCAAACACCAGCGCGCGCGCGCGCGCGTGCGCACATGCATACCCACCCCCCTGCCAAAAAGGTGCAGTTTGGGGCAAAGACGGGACCCAAAGAGCCGTTTTCGGGCCCGTCTTGCCCCGACTGTTGCTCAGTTACAGACCCCGAGGCACCAGGACAGTATAGCACAGTATGCATACTCCCCCCCTCCCCCTACAATCTCCGACGTGTGTGGCGCTGGACTTGTGGCGACACCGAAGCCCTCAAGAGCCGAGAATGCTACTTTGTGGCAAGGGAATCGGGTAGAGTGTACGCACCGAAAACCAAGCAGGGCGCCAACTAATAATGACAATATACAGCGATATGATGCCCCAGGGCAAACTGCAGGGTCTCCGCCACATGCGTGCACACAAACAAACACACTGGCAAACACCAGCGCGCGCGCGGCTGCGCGCATGCATACCCACCCCCCTGTCAACAAGGTGACGTTTGGGGCAAAGACGGGACCCAAAGAGCCGTTTCCGGGCCCGTCCTGCCCTGTCTTTTGCACGGTTACAGACCCCAAGGCACCAGGACAGTATGGCACCGTATGCAAACTCCCCCCACGTCTACCATCTCCGACGTGTGTGGCGCCGGACTTGTGGCGACACCGAGGCCCTCAAGAGCCGAGAATTCTAGTTTGTGGGAAGGAAATTGAGTAGACTTTACGCACCGAAAACCAAGCAGGGCGCCAACTAATAAAAACAATATACAGCAATATGATGCCCCAGGGCAAACTGCAGGGTCCCCGCCACATGCGCGCACACAAACATACGCACTGGCAAACACCAGCGCGCGCGCGCGTGCACGCATGCATACCCACCCCCCTGCCAAAAAGGTGCCGTTTGGGGAAAAGGCGGGACCCAAAGAGCCGTTTTCGGGCCCGTCCTGCCCCGACTTTTGCACGGTTACAGACCCCGAGGCACCAGGACAGTATGGCACCGTATGCATACTCCCCCCCCCCCCCTACCATCTCCGACGTGTGTTGCACCGGACTTGTGGCGACACCGAGGCCCTCAAGAGCCGAGAATGCTAGTTTGTGGCAAGGAAATCGGGTAGAGTGTACGCACCGAAAACCAAGCAGGGCGCCCATCAATAATGACAATATACAGCAATATGATACCCCAGGGCAAAGTACAGGGTCCCCGCCACATGTGCGCACAAAGACTGTTTAAACCTGAATATAATTATTAGACATTTTCTTCCATGCACACATTGTTAATTACATGTACAGAAGAGAGAGAGAGAGAGAGAGAGAGAGAGAGAGAGAGAGAGGAGAGAGAGAGAGAGAGAGAGAGAGAGAGAGAGAGAGAGAGAGAGAGAGAGAGAGAGAGAGAGAGAGAGAGAGAGAGAGAGATTCATTCATTCATTCATTCATTTTATATCGAGGATAATAGGATAAGCACTCTTGTGCTTTTTTACATCCAGTCCCCGTGTGTATGCAGTTTTGTAAATGTCATCTGTTCCCACCGGCACACGATGGCCTACTCTTACGAAAAGCAGAACAGGATTTAACGTGTGCGCAAGATGTTTCTGCGTGCGTTCGCACACGAGGCCTCGGTTTAAAGTCTCATCCGAAGGACTTGTGGGGAGAGTGGAGTCAGCACTGATGTTAACTCCAGGAGAAAAATGTCATCGACCAGATTCGAACCCGGTCTTCAAATTGCCAGCGCAATGTTCTGACCACTAGGCTATCCGTCCCCCCGAGAGAGAGAGAGAGAGAGAGAGAGAGAGAGAGAGAGAGAGAGAGAGAGAGAGAGAGAGAGGGGAGAGAGAGAGAGAGAGAGAGAGAGAGAGAGAGAGAGAGAGAGAGAGAGAGAGAGAGAGAGAGAGAGAGAGAGAGAGAGAGAGAGAGAGAGAGAGAGAGAGAAGAAGAGAGAGAGAGAGAGAGAGAGAGAGAGAGAGAGAGAGAGAGAGAGGAGGAGAGAGAGAGAGAGAGAGATTTGGATTCGGAATGATTTAATGTATAGGCCTTGGCCCTTTACAAGCCGATGAACATAACATGTCGTAATTACAACATTAAACAAAACATGTAATTGTGTAATCACAGCGTTAAAGAAATCGTGACATATTCTGTAATCACAACATTTAACAAAACCCGATATTCTGTACTTACACAATTAAACAAAACCCAATTATCCGTAATTACAACATTAAGCTCTGTTTTCTAATGTTAAGTGCTTTGTGGACAAAAGTGGCAACTTTCATCACAATTGTTCTGTTTTCATTAGACATTAATAATGAATATTTAAACATACATGGATGTCTGTAATATTTGCTTGGAATCAGTTCTGTTCTGAGATCATTGTACTTTGGGCACTGAAGCAAAAAGTGTGCTTCTGTTTCTAGGTCGTCATCACAAAAGGGACATGTTAAAGTCTGTGCGTTGTTACGATTGTTAAATTGCAGAAAGCTGCAATTCAATGATGACATTCCAATTCTAAATCGTGCCAAATCCCTTCTTACAAAATAAGATTTTATGTAGCTTAAGTACGCACTTTGTGACAATGATTGTTTGTAACTATTATACACGTTATAGAAATCATGATTCTCTAGAGCAGAAAGCCAGTCTTGTTTGAAACAGTCTATAAGTCTTTGCTTAAATTCAAATACAAATGATGTTACATCTCCCACACCTTGTGCTTCCCAGACTAGTCCGAACCCAAATTTATACAAAACATTTCTAACACCACAAGCCCATGTGACATAATTTTGTTCCTGTAGAGATATGAGCATATTGTAAGCTTTTCGTGGATATCTATCAGTATCCATATGAACAATTCGTAACCAAAATTTAATGCATTTTACAAACGTATTCACCTGTAAAGGATGTCTGCCTGTCTCTCCATACACAACATGTCTTGGTGACTTTGGGCTTACACCCAAAAACCTTTTCAAAGCAGATAAATGCACTCTTTCAACAAGATTTTGATCAGGTACTAAACCCCAGATCTCAGATCCGTAAGTCAAGATGGGTTGAATTTGACAATCAAACAGTTTATAAAAGAGACTAGGTGAGTGTTCCCCAATGGACCAGAGCATTCTTATAATAGCTGATACACCTTTCTTTGCTCGGTCAGCGAGATCACACATGGTATATGAAAATGAAAGCCGGGTAGACAGATAAATTCCAAGATACTTATACGTATTGACAATTTTCAGTTTCATATCACCATAATGCCAGTTTTCACTAGTAGCAAGATAACCTCCATTACGAAAGACAACAACGTTCGATTTCTCTAAGTTTACTATTAAATTAAGTCTCTTTGATGTATCATACAATATATTCAACTGATTTTGGAGACCAACCACACTGTCAGAGAATAGCACAACATCATCAGCAAATAACAATATCAACAATTCAATGAAATCTGGTGACAACTGAATACCATGTTTCCCTTTTTTAATAATATCTTTGGTAAGTTCGTTGATGAATAATGAAAACAAAACAGGGGAACATATTTCTCCTTGTTTTAAACCAGTAGGGCACATGAATACATCCGTCAAGTCACTTCCAGAACGAACACAAGCTTTAACAGTTGAATACATACTTTTGAGAGCAGAAAACAATTTACCATTTAAACCATTATTACTCAGAACGTTCCATAATTTTTCCCTACATACAGAGTCAAAAGCTTTACGAAAATCAATAAAAGCAACATAAAGTTTGCGATGACGAATTAACTGTTTCTGAGTGAGAGCAAAAAGAGTAAATATATGATCAGTTGTGCTGTGTTTTTCCCTGAATCCTGCCTGCTCCTCCCCGATTAGCTCACTGTCACTAATCCATTTGGTGATGCGCTTGTTCAGTATAAAACTGTACAGTTTACTGCAAATGCTGAGTAGGGAAATACCTCTATAGTTATCTGTTACATTAGGATCACCTTTCTTTAGAAGTGGCTGAATAATTGCTAAGCTCCATTCATCAGGATACAATCCATGGTCAAATAGATAGTTGAAAAACTTAAGTAAATAAGGCAAAATAACATCAGCACTGTGTTTAAAAAATTCACCAATTAATCCATCAGCACCAGCAGCCTTTCTGTCTTTCAATGCCCTGATTGCCTGGGATATTTCACATTCTGTGATAGGCTGGTTCTGATGCTCACAGTTGGTGCTGATTCTGTCATCAGTATCATTCTCACTGGTATTGTTACCAAACATGCAACCCTTGTCATCATCATCCAATACACTTTCATTGACAGAAATATTAAATACATCCCTGAAGTGAGAATACCACTCATCTTTCGTTATATTACACCCTGTAAAGCGCTCTTTGGCTCGAACACCTCTAACAGTGTTCCAGAATTTCTTAGGATCATGCAAGTTATTTTCAAGAGACTGAATGATTTTACTTTTGTGTTCTGCTTTCTTAAGTCTCAGAAGTTGTTTGTATTCTTTTCTTTTTTGTGAATAACTTTCTCTGTCTTCCTCAAATTGTCTTCGTTTGTGTTCATAACCATACTTCTCCAAATCTAATTTTACATTAGAAATTTTGCGTAAGGCTTTTCTGACAGATTTTCTTTGTTCGCAACATTCCCTGTCAAACCAAGCGTTTCTTTTGTCTATGGTTACAACTATATCTTTTAACATACACTGCCCAGCGTGTTTCAAACATTCATTAAATTCAGTTAAGGAAGCATTGATATCTCTGTCAACTTCTGAGACAGCATTATCCAGTTTATCCAGTATAAGCTCTGAATGGATCTTATCTACAAAATCCTCAGACATCTCTTCCTTCCATATGTATTTCTGGATATGGAATGTCTGGCGTTTCTGTTTTTGTTTAATAATCCCATTATTAGTGGTTTTAAATGACAGCATCAAAGCCTGGTGTTTGGACTCGATCATAGGAAGGAGCTTTAAGTTATCACACTTTGACAACAGGTCACATGAAACAATAAAGTAATCTATAACACTACAGCCACCTGGTGAAATATAAGTAAAACTACCAGGGAAACGTAAAGAGTTTATGCCATTCAATATTGTCAACTTAAATTCTTCACAGACACTTAACAAAAACTTGCCAAAGGAGTTAAGGACAGAATCACTTGATTGTCTAGCAGTCTTCTCAGAATATTCCAACTCGTTTTCACTATTAACATTTTCAGACATGCTAACTAAATCATCAACAGTATCAATATCTCTAGCATTCTGGTTAGCTGTCCTAGAGTTAAGGTCACCAAAAATGATAAATGGGAGGTCACCACACTCATTAATTGCTTCTAGCAAACTATCTTCTAATAGTGACACCCCATTATATATGTCAGTCTCTTCATAGTAGGTCGAGTTTTCAGGGGGTAGGTATGCACCCACAAGAAGGCAATCAGACAAAGTTCCAAGAAAATGCCTTGAAATTTTAAGAATAACAATATTATCAATTTCAGTATCAATGCGTTCAACATATTTGCACAATTCTTTCCTGACTAAAAGCACAACACCACCAGAAAGACGCCCATGAGAGCTGTCAGATAGTTTAACTCCAGGAGCTACAAATGGCGTATGACATGGGAAAAAAGACTCAGGGACAGATGCTGTAAAGGTTTCAACAAGAAGTACAAAATCATAATCATGTATAAAAGAAGCAAGATTTATTGTTTCAGCAAAACTAAATAGTCCTTCAACATTGAAGGTTAACAAGGAAATGTGGTCAACAAAAGTGTGTGAAGTGTTTTCTCTGGCTGTGCATGCATTGACATTTAGACCTCTTGTTACCTTTAGTGACTTACTAGGGCACTGGCCTAACCCCTATCTGTTACTGCTCTTGGCATGTGACTTCCTTGTGGTGGAGGCTGTACGGTCTGCAGAGCTAACTTTTCTGGACACATGTAGGTCCAGAGTGCCCTGCTGTGAGGAGGAGGAGGTGGAACTCTGCAGACGGTTCCTTGTCCTTACTGGGGAACAGTTGGAATGCCCAACCCTTGTCAGTTTTGGCTGGTTATTGGCACCAACGTGGTTGGTTCTGCCTCTACCTTTACCCATCCCTCCACTGTCTTCACATCCCCTTCTATGGTCTGTTTCATGAGGAGAGCGTTCAGGAGTTCCCCTCCCAAATCCACGGGACTTTGGCGAGTTGATTTCTGTTGCTGGTGAACAAGGTCGTGGTTCACTCTCAGTCATCACAGTATCCAGACACTGTGAGTCGGGTGGCAGTGGTCTTTCTTCATCCTCCTGGTCCTCCTCTGTGTCGTCTCCAGCAGACTGTGCCTTCTCCTGTTGATCACACCAAGCCAGGTGTTCTGAAGAGTCCTGGGAACGTCTTCCTCTGGGGGTGGCTGCTGCTGTTTCTGCATATGACTGATGACGTGCTGGTGGGGCACTGTCCTTCACACGGTCCGTGCTTGATGAGTGAGAGTGAGGGTTTGCTCTGAAATCCTGGACAATGAGCTTTCCATTGACGTAGTAGGCGTGTTTGTTTTGAGCCTTGTAGTCTCTGATGGTGTCTCTCTGTTGTTGAGTCAGGTCCGCTCCCACTCTCAGGCCCCCATCATTTTTCATTGCATTCTTCCCCTCCCTATCTCGCATGATGACCATGGCGTCACGCCACTTCTGAAACCGGATGATTAAGGGGCGAGGACGATCGTCAGTGGTAGATTTCTTTCCCAAGCGGTGGGATCGCTCAATGTCATGTTCACTCCAGCTTCTTTGAGGGAAATGACGCTGAAGAATTCTGACTGCCTTTTCCGTGCAAGCGTCATAAGATTCTGATTCTGCAGGATCCTCTTTGACACCGTATAGCAGCACGTTGGACCTCCGTGAGTAGCGTTGCTGTCTTTCCACCTCTGCCTCCAGCTGACTAATCCTAGACGATGTGCAGGTTTGCTCTTCCTTTGCCTGTTCTATGTCTTGCGTGTGCTGACTGACTGTCTGGCCAAGAGACAGGACTGAGTTTTCAAGACGTATGAACTGGGATTTAATCTTTTCATTGATCGCTGTTATAGTTTCTTCCAGGTTTTGCAATCGGCCACCAAGTTCTGCATACTGTTTCTGGGATGTGTGCATGAGTTCCAGTATCTTATTCAGTTTTTCTTCAAAACGTTCACCATGACTGTCAACTTTACTTTCTAACCTCTCGACAGTTTCATCAACAGAAGGGCCGGGATTAGATTCAATATCCCCACAAAGGAGGAGCATGAATCTCAAGTTCGGAGGTGGATGCGTAATACATTTCTCAGGTGACTCAGGAGATACAAAGTTCGAGCTGTGAAACATAAGGGGGTAGATAGGGAAATGGTCGTACAGCCTGACACACCCATCAGTGTTAGCGTGCAAGGGGAAAGAGTCAAACAAACAGCGTTTCAAAGTGTGAGCGTCCCGACAGAAAACCGCGTAAAGGCAAAAGGGAAAGTTGTAGAGCAAGATAGCTGCAAGAGCCGTGCACACTGTAAACAGTGCTATTTCAACGCCACTGTATTTCTTGCCTGTCGCCTCTTCGCTGTCACCTTTTCTCGTCGATTTTCTCATCTTTCTCATCAGGAAGCCTGGAATTGATGATGCAAATCTACCCACACATGATCGATATGCTTGTATGCCAATCGTCATTATGCTGATGACTGTACAACTAATTAATAATTAATTAAACGTCTAATTTAGTTGCACTGAAAATTTTTTGCAGCGGCACAGATCGTGAACACCTGTTCATCCCCCAAGAGAGAGAGAGAGAGAGAGAGAGAGAGAGAGAGAGAGAGAGAGAGAGAGAGAGAGAGAGAGGAGAGAGAGAGAGAGAGAGAGAGAGAGAGAGAGAAGGCAAGGCAAGGCAAGGCAAAATTCTTTTATTCGAGGATAATAGATAAGCACTCGCGTGCTTTTTTACATCCAGTCCCCGCCCTTTTCAGGGATAACATTAAGATAGAAAAAAAAAAATAATAGACACAACTACTCAACAACAATTATAATGATCCAAATACCAAAAGTAAGGAACCATACCAAGTATCAAACAGGCAAGAAATAACACAGAGATACAATATTACGGTAATGTTATAAAAAGTAACTCATTCAGAAACGAAAAAGAAGTAAGAATCAATGATAATTTTGATTTGAATAAAGGAAAATAAGACAAAAACAAAACAAACAAAAAACAAAACAAAACAACAAAAAAAGCGCAATAATTAAAGAGCAAATATCAGAATATGATGAGGTTAAATGACTGAAGACATCAATCCACCACCATCTGTCATCAAAATAAGTCCCATAAAACATAAGATTTTGATAAAAGGGGAGAAAAAAAACAACAACAGGTAAGGAATAAGACAGAGATACAATATTGAGGTAATGTTACAAAAAGGCACTCATTCTGAAACAAGAATATGAAGTAAGAATCAATGATGATTTCGATTTGGAAAACAAACACACGCACGCACGCACGCACGCACGCACGCACGCACGCACGCACACACACACACACGCACACACACACACACACACACACATACACACACACAACACACACACACAAAAAAACAAATAAGCAAACAAAACAAAGCAACCAAAAAAACAAACAAACAAACAAACAAACAAAAAAAAAAAGAAAAAAAAAAGGGAGGAGCGCAATAATTAAGGAGCAAACATGGGAATACCATGAGGTTAAATGACTGAAATCACCACCATCTATCATCAAAATAGTCCCATAAAACATATGTTGTGATAAAAGGGGAGAAGCACAACAAAACAGGTAAGGAATAAGACAGAAATACAATATTAAGGTAATGTTATAAAAATGCACTCATTCAAAAACAAAAATATGAAGTAGGAATCAATGATGATTTTGATTTGAAGAAGAAAAAACAAACAAACAAACAAATAAACAAACAAAAGGAAAACACAGCAACAAAACAAAAAACAAGCAAGTAAACAAACAAAAAACAAGCAAACAAACAAACAAACAAACAAACAAACAAACAAAAACAAAAACAAAACAAAAAGAAAAGAAAAGAGGGCGCAATAATTAAGGAGCAACATGAGAATACGATGAGGTTGAATGACTGAAAACATCAATCCACCACCATCTATCATCAAAATAGTTCCATAAAACATAAGTTTTGATAAAGGGGGAGAAAAAACAGCAACAACAACAAAAAACCCAACTCACACACACACACACACACACACACACACACACACACACACACACACACACACACACACACACACCCAGAGGAGGGAGAGAGAGAGGAGAGAGAGAGAGAGAGAGAGAGAGAGAGAGAGAGAGAGAGAGAGAGAGAGAGAGAGAGAGAGAGAGAGAGAGAGAGAGAGAGGAGAGGAGAGAGAGAGAGAGAGAGAGAGAGAGAGAGAAAGATTTTCTGTTCTTATGTTAACCGGGTGGGGTTCAAACTGTGAAGCACCCTAGATTAATGTGTCAGTTGTACTGACATAAGAACTAATCAGAAAGGCTGACTACCAACACTCAACTCCTGCTTCATATAAAAGTTTTTGATGTTTCCCCTCTGAGCATATAAACCTATCTAAAAGCGCGTGAAATCGACCCCCCCTCCTCTTTTTTTTCCATTTCCATGTCTTTTTTTCCACTCCAGGGTAGCTTGCTACCATCAACAGCAGCAGGATAGGTTTCACGCACATCCTCCACCCTAACAAACAAATGCACACAGGGGCTCCTAGAAACTTAACAGTCTGTGACACACCTGTAGTGAAGGTAAGATGTTACTGCTTGGGTAATTATTTGAATCTAAACATTCTTGCAGTTCATCAGACAGTAGTTTTTCATATGTATATGGTTTGTTTGTTTGTTCGTCTTTTTACTGTCCACCATTGCCTTTCAAACACACATACACATACACCGCCCTCGCAGACTCGCATGTAGGGAGACATTCACGTAAAACATATACATGCATACGAAAATTCATTCATGCAGATAGACGGCATGCATGCACAGAATGGCAGACACAAACTGCTGCAAACTTACACCCCATTTTACTTTTTCACCTGGAGTTAACATCATTGCTTATTCTGTTATCCTCGATATAAAAGAATAAATAAAAATAAAAATAAATAAATAAAACCACACCCCTCCCTCAACCCCCCATCCCCCAAGTTTTTGTTCTTTGAATGCTCACACAGTAGCAACAAAGTCTGTCATAATAACAAAATATGTCTAGTGCTGCTGTGAAGCACCTCACAAGTCAGGCCCAGTGCATTCCTCATCAGCGTAGGAGAGAATTGTCATCTTTAAAGTCTGTCTGTAAAAAGCGTAGGCAAATGGACAAAGAAGGCAGAAAATAGACTCTTGTCTTTTGGACCAAGACAGAAGCAATGAGTGAGATAGAAAAGAGAGTTTGAAAAGAGAATTAGCAGAGAATTTCCAGAAAGTAGTGATGCTATATATATTGATACCCCCCCCCCCCCCCCCCTTTAAGCCTACTGGAAGATCTGTCCATCTGATATCCCTGATTGTAAAGTGACTTAAGCAGACACTTAAACAAACTGTCGCCAACTTCTCTGTCCCAGAATGGGGTCACATTCCCAACTGTATGTTGTCCTAAATTCAGCCACCAATCACAGCAAGGCGGCACCTTGTTTGAAAATAAGCTGGGCCTCCACTCCCCCCCTCCCCCCTCTCTGAGTTTGAATTTCAAAAGAAACCCGTGCTGTTTTATCTGCCACGCTGATAGATCTAAAATGAGGTCGCCCACGCTGCGCATGTGCACGCAGCACGCATGCACGCACACGCGCGCGCACACACACAGAGTACATTGGATTAATACATTATCTTTAAGTGTAGGACAAAGATGCTCCCTGTATAAGAAAGAATTAAACTTCCTTAGGTAAAATAAGATACTGAAACAGAAATAAAATTTAAGAAACTGTCTTAACCCATAGAACAAATGAACAATTTAGGATAGAAAGGTACGAAGCTAAATCTCTTAAACATAGATCAAAGCCTAGTTATTGCACAACCCTAGATAATCAAAATTTTAAACAGAATAACAAACATAGATACAACCACCTGTTAATATTTCCAAGACCCAGACACAAACTGTACAAATCGAGCTTCTTGTATTCAGGATAGGCTCCCAAAACTTTGAAACTTACCAAAAACAAAGATCAGTTTCAAATGCATCTAAAAGTATATTTTCTTCATAAATTATTGTTTCAGTGGTCTAGAGGTAATGCCCTGTCTAGAAAAGGAAAAGTCCGGGTCAAAGTGTCCTGTGGTTCGAATCTCGTTTAGACCCAAAACCTCTCCTCCATCCATTAGATCGTGAGTGGTAGTCTTTGGACGAGACAATAAACCGAGGTCCTGTGTGTTACACATCATTATTTAGCGCTCGTGAAAGAACCCACGGCAACAAGAGGCTCGTCCCAGGCAAAACTGTAGAAAAAAAGCCACGGTGATAGGGCAACAAATACACCCGCAGACAGGAAAAAAAAAATAAAGAATGGGTAGGTGCTGTATTTGTGGCGACGTGCTCTTCGGGGAGAGCAGCCCGAATTTCACGTAGAACAATCTGTTGTGACATAAAGTGGTTTAGAAGACGATTTGTAAACTTGTACAGTTATATTTCCTTTACGCCTCCTCTGTTTCTGTTCCACTTGAACGTGTTTGTAATGGGCTTTATTGTTACCCTTTTTAGACTTTCACACCACCTTCAGTCACGCCACATTTTTCTCTGTGTGAAGCTCGGGCTGCTCTCCCTGGGGAGAGTGTCGCCACGAGAGCAGTGCCACCCATTTCTTTTCTTTCCTGTCTGCAGCAGTATTGACTTCCCTACCACAGTGGCTGTTTTCTACAAAATTTTGCCAGGGACAACTCTCTTCTTGCCGTGGATTCTTTTACGTTACGTGAGCTAAATATTTTTTGTAAGACATGGGACCTCGGTTTATTCTCTCATCTGAAAAACTAGCACCCAGACCTCGACTCATGGTCTAATGGATGGGGGAAAAGTTTGGGGCCTAAACGGGGGTCAATCCACCGCACACTTCCGAACTGGACTGTTCACATTCTTTGGCAGGCCCGTTACCTCTAGACCACAATCCATTCAACAAATGGTAAACTAATGGCTATACTTTAATAATCAATCAAAATATCAAAATTGCCAACTTGACCCCACCTACCTTTAACAGCTCATAGCGTAAAAGTGGGTTATGTGCTAAGCGACTCATTTCGTGGTGGAGCGCCACATTTTTTTGTTTCCAGTAGATGACGATACATTGATTCACTTGTGTTAGTTATTGTGACTTTATCTTCAAGCAAACTCATGAATTACGGAATCCTGTTGACAGTTTTGTTGTGTTTTTTTTAGTTTCCCTGCCGTTTCAGTCGTAGGCTTTCAGTAACACCCAATCAAAACCTATTTTGAGCTCGTTATCTATACCAGTACCAGTCATGTGTCTGGTAGTAAGTTTTTATTTAATCTTTTCAATGTTCCTTTGCGATTTTTGTTAACGATTTTTATTCCTGTGATAAGTGATACACCGAAGATCTTGAGCCAACAGTCAAGCATTGATCACTTTATATTCTCTTTCCAAAAAAAAGTGTCTGCTTTATTTTAGTCATGGTTTTTCGTTTATAATTACAGAAATAAAAGCTGTTGAATCCACATAACACCTGTGTGTGTGTGTGTGTGTGTGTGTGTGTGTGTGTGTGTGTGTGTGTGTGTGTGTGTGTGTGTGTGTGTGTGTGTGTGTGTGTGTGTGTATGTGTGTGTGTGTGTGTGTGTGCGTGTGAGTGTGTGTGTGTGTGTGTGTGTGTGTGTGTGTGTGTGTGTGTGTGCGTGGTGTGTGTGTGTGTGTGTGTGTGTGTGTGTGTGTGTGTGTGTGTGTGTGTGTGCTTTAAATTGCTTTAGATTTTGAACATTATACCGTTATCGCTGAATTTCAACTAAAGCATGGAGAAGGCTACAGTTAAAATCTCATTCGTATGTAGACGGAACGTGACCAGAACGAACCAATTTAAGAACAACCACAGCAGCAGCAGCAGCAGTTGCAGCAGCAGCAGCAGCAGCCAACAACAACAACAACAGCAACAGCAACAACAACAAATTTGATGAGTAATTGTAGATAATGTGTGTTTTATGTTTTTACCATTATGAAATGTGCCATTAGCTGTTATTTTACCCATTTACACTTTTGCTCGCTTATAAGAAAGCACATTATAAATAGTGTCCAGGTGCTCGGATATAAGAAAGCCCGCTTAAAACAAAGCCCGCTTATACGAAAACCTAAAATCCGGTACCGAAGACTTTCTTATAAGCGGGTCCCACTGTATTAGCTGGAACATAGATATAACCACATCAACACCATGGTGATGGTTTGTCATGGTTCTATCGTTGATGGTTGTCTAAATCAGAGAGCTGTTCTGAGACTCCAGCACAACCAAACCAAAATGGGGATGGTTTCCCTAATTGATGGGGAATCTCCGCTGGGATGTCAATGTAATCACAACAACAAGGTGAAGCGGATGAAGCGGGTGGCTGGTTGATGGGCGAGTCCCTAAACTAGACACCTTCACAAGGTAAAAGGTAAAGGTGTCCCATAACCTACCTACCTACCTATTTATTTATTTATTTATTTATTTATTTATTTATTTATTTATTTATTTATTTATTTATATTGAGGATAACGGAATAAGCATTCCTGTGCTTTATTTCATCCGGTCCCCGTGTGTATGCAGTTTTGTGAATATTGTCATCTGTTCCCACCGGCATAAAATAAAGATCGCCTTTTCCAATGCAAATCCTCCAGGCACATCATCATCATCATCATCATCATCATCATCATCATCATCATCATCATCATCATCATCATCATCATCATCATCATCATCAATCATCGTCAATCATCATCAATCATCGTCACCGTCGTCGTCGTCGTCGTCGTCGTCGTCGTCGTCGTCGTCGTCGTCGTCGTCTCCTCCTCCTCCTCCTCCTCCTCCTCATCATCATCGCTGTCAACGCCATTAACGTCATCGGAGACGTTGTCATCGCCGCCATTGTTATGAACATCGTCTTTAATTTTGAATATCCCACAACCATTATCATCATCATCATTTTGTTGTTGTTGCTAACAGGCGGCAGCTGAGATGGATATGCAGTTTAAGGGAAACAACCGTACAATTGGTAGCCTATGCAATAGTTCTCTCTCTTAGACCACTCGGTGCCAATTCTTTTTTGTTGTTGTTTGTTTTCAATATTTTGTTGTGGTAACGTTGTGTGTGTGGTGTTTTTTTTTTTTAATGATGTTTCTTTCCTTTGTATGTCTCATTGTGGTTATTAGGTGAGGGTTGTCTGTGTGTTTCTTTACAACAATTGTTAGGTGTATTTCTTACATCGAAGTTTATATGGAATACCCATCTCAGTACATTCTAACGAAAGCAAGGAAAAGCTTAATTCTCCTGAAATTTTTTTGTAAGCAGTAGGCTATTAAAGGCAAGATGTGTAAATCCTTTAACATTTATGGACGTCAGTAATCAGATCAAAATCATCATGTAGACAAGAAGTCTTCTTTAATGCTCCAAAACATTTACTGAGGAAGTTTCAGAGTATAGATTGTAAAGCATACAGACTTACTCTTGGTGTACCTTTTCTTGCATCAGCAATTGACACATATGAAGGACGGTGAAGGACGGTGGCAGAATGGTTAAGACGTTCGCCTGCCAATATGTAAATCGTGAGTTTCTGGGTTCGAACCCAGCCTCGCCCTTTCTTCCCAGTTTGACGAAAAAATCGAACTGAATGTCAAAGTCATTCGGATGAGACTCGAAACCGAGGCCCCGTGTGCGAATGCACGCAGAACATCTTGCGCACACGTTAAAACCCCGTTCCACCTTTCGGAAGAGTAGGCCATCGTGTGCCGGTAGGAGCGGATGACAAAATTATAACAAACCAGCATGCACACAGGTGTCGTGTTTAGACACCATCCCTGAAGAAAAATCGGGGAGTTGGAGTTGGGGATCTTTGCGCCTGGTGGCAGCATGATCTGTGGCTCTGTAGGTCAAATGCAAGCGCTTTGATTTGTCTTTACAAGAGATAGCGCTATACAAATTCCATGTATTAATTAATTAATATGAAGTCGAAATACTGCTGTTAGATGAATAATCCTACCGAAAACTCGCATGCCCGAAATATGTACGGAGAGGTTCAACACCCAAAAACCTTGCGTGGGAAGACGTGAAAATAAAATCTGATACATTTTTTTTTTACTAAAAGGACGCAGCAAATCAGGTGCACTTGTGGCGACGCGTTATCTCTCCCTGGGGAGAGCAGCCCGAATTTCACGCAAAGAAATATGCTGTGACATTAAGTGGTATCAAAGAAATATGCTGTGACATTAAGTGGTATCAAAGAAATCTGCTGTGACATTAAGTGGTATAAAAATAAAATCAGAGTTAAGTTACCAAGATTTGATGGAACATAAGTCTTAAAGAAAATAAGCTGGTCAATAGTTTTTCAGGGATTTTACTTATTTCATTTTACGCCACTTTATGTCACAGCAGATGCAATTCAGGCTGATCTTCCCGGGGAGAGTGCGTTGCCACAAGTGCAGCGCCACCCATGAATTTTTTTTCCTGTCTGCAACTGTATTTGTGTCCTTATCAAAGTGACTTTTTTCACAAAATTTTGCCAGAAATATCTCCCTTGTCGCCGTATGTTCTCTTGCGTGCGCTAAATTATAATGTGTAATACACAGGACCTCGTTTTATCGTTTCATCCGAAAGGCTAGCACCCAGACCACCACTCATGGTCTAATGGAAAGGGGAAAAGGTTTGGGCGCGAACCAGATTTTTCGCTTTCTAGGCAGGAATGTTACATCTAGACCACGATCCATAGGGAATAGTCAAGATTAGCTGCTTAAAGCTTGCTCTGTGGTCAGCATAAAATGACAGAGGCCCAGTTGGTAATCTGTCCTGATCATCGAAATTATGAAAGAAAAAATGATTATGTAAACTGGATTTTTCTAGGAAAGGTAGTCAAGCAGAAGTCCCCTCCCCCTCCCCTTCTACCTTCCCCTCTACTCATCCCCCCCTTCCTCTCCACTTTCCTGTGTGCAACTAATAGACAAGTAATGAAAGTATTACCAAGGAACAGAAAAAAAACCATTTAAAAAGGTTGACAGAAAAAAAAATGTAAGGGATGCAATTCTCAAAAAATGTGTATGAATCAAATGCCTGCACGTTTATTGTACTCGCAAATTTGCAAGTATCCTGTTGGGAAAATTCCAGTTTGTAAGCTCGTGGCTTTTTGAACGAATAGAGAACTAGCTGCCGACTGCCAATTGACCGCAGAGTTATCCCACCCTTGGACGTGACATGTGCAGAAGACCGTTCCGGTTATGATGTGAGCACGAATTCATGTTTTCCATTCAGAATGCCTTGGTTTGTATCGCCAGTTGGTTTTCTGTGCCCTCATCCAACAAGTTCGAGATCAGCTGGGGGTGATAATCTACACGCAGATTGTTTAATTCCATACAACGGTTAGTGATATTTTCCATTCCATGTATGCCTATATGCTAGGACTACCAATGGTGAAATTTCTTGGACATAGATTTTTAGTTTCAAAATGTAGGGGGGTAGTTTTGACGTGACAGTATTTCAGACGCTGCACATAGCACACACGAGCTCCCGCGGTGCACGCACGCTCCCCCGCACACACACACACACACACACACAACAACACGCACACACACACACCCGACACCTCCCCCCCCCAACACACACAGAGGTTACTGATTGGTTTTGTAGTAATGTAACCAAAGCCTTTGTGGTTTAGAGAGAGAGAGAGAGAGAGAGGAGAGAGGAGAGAGAGGAGAGAGAGAGAGAGAAGAGAGAGGGGGGGGGGGGGGGGGGCAGGCACAAATGTGTGATAAGATTTCCTTACATACCACTGGTCATGAAGGCCTGTTGACATACAAGCCCCCCCCCCCCCATTTTGAAAGCTTGAACAATTGGCAGGGCCTTTGACCAATCTGCTTGTGTTTTCGTTCCTCAGCTCCAGGCTCTTCAATGGTGAAATAATGTTGTCTATGTGACCGTTTTTGCCCACCATTAAGGTAGCTGCATTCCGACTCCGGGGATGATGTCTACACACGATACTTGTGTGCATGTATTTTAAAGATTTTATCTCATCCGTTCCAACTTGCAGACAATGGCCTGCCCTTCTGAAAAGCAAACAGGTTTATCGTGTGCACTAGGTATTCTGTGTGCAGTTGTTCACAGGACATGGGTTTATAGTCTCATTCGAAAGACTTTTGGGGGAGTGGAGTGAAATTGGAGTCGGCACTAATGTTAACTCCAGAGGAAAAATCCCTTGAAGGAGCCTATCTGGATGGTAGCTGAAACATATCCCGTTTCCCAACAAAATATGAACATTGCAATTGTAGACAGACACTACAACTATAGTGTGGGCACAACAGTCACTGATCGTTTTATGCAGCGCAACGTTTGAACTTTTCGTCGTTGTTTTTGTTTTTTCGATCCTCGGCTAGAGCTCCGAGGTTCGCCGATGGTAAGGTTTTGCGAATGCGACTGTTTTTGCCTCACGATGAAGGCAGCTGCATTCCGACTTCAGGAATGTACGCTATGCTCTTGTTTCCGTAACCCACCAAAGGTTTAACTATTTTTTTTCAATTTTTGTTTCATCCCTCAACTAGAGATCGAAGTTCACAAATGTCAGATTTTTGCGTGTGCAGCCCTTCTTCTCCCCCCCCCTCCCCCACCCATTTAGGTCGCCACATTCCGATTTCTGGATTGCCATCATTATGTGATCTTTAACGTGCATATTTGATTTTCTGCATGTGTCGATATACACGTACTCACACACGCGTACGTGAGTCACACACACGTACTCACACACACACACCCTACCACACACACACACACACACACCACCACACCATCCACACACACCAACACACACACACACACACACAACACACACACACACACAACACAACACATCACACACTCACCTACTCTGTCTTTCTTTCTTCTCTCTCTTCTCTCTCTCTCTCTCTCCTCTCTCTCTCTCTCTCTCTGCTCTCTCTCTCTCTCTCCCTCTCTCTAGCCTAGTGGTCAGAACATTACGCTGGCAATTTGCCGACTTGGGTTCGATTCCGGTCGAGGAGATTTTGCTCCTAGAGTTAACATAAGTGCTGACTCCACTCTCCCCAAAAGTCCTTCGGATGAGACTATAAACCGAGGCCCTGTGTGCGAACGCCCGCAGAACATCTTGCGCACAGTTAAATCCTGTTCCACTTACCATAATAGTAGGCCATCGTGTGCCGGTGAGAACAGATAATTATTTTACAAACTGCATACACACAGGGACTTTATGTAAAAAAGCACAAGAGTGCTTATTCCATTATCCTCGATATAAAAGAATAATCACATACATACATACGCACGCACGCACGCACGCGCGCGCAGCACAACACGCACACACACACGCACACACACACACGCAACACACACACACACACACACACACACACACACACACACACACACACACACACACACACACCACCCGCACGCGCGCGCGCGCACACGCGCCTTCTCCTACTCTTCCTTAAATTAAGTAATATTATTTTTTTTACTTTTTGTTTCCTTTTTGTTATCAGAAACTTCCCAGCAACCTCGTACCTTGGCGCCACAAACGCTATGTCGTGATCCACATTGGTTTTTAACTGGGTTGGGCCTGTGTTAGGTAGAGAGTACGGAATGGAGGAAGGAAATGTTTCAACAAAGCCTTCACAGGGCTTTGTTTCCATGCACTTCAGATCACGAATATGTTGGACTTCAGATTTCAGAATGGGGATATTCTGCTATCCCTGAAGTTTTCACAATGGGATATTCTGCTATCCCTGAAGTTTTCAGAATGGGGATATTCTGCTATCCCTTTAAGATTCTCTCAGAATGGGGATTATTCTAGCTTCATCACCCGAAGTCTGTACTTCCTCTGCTCATGGGTCCCTGCCCGTGCAGATTTTGTCAGCGAAGTTCTTTGTCAGACATGTTTTTGCCATTGAACTGAACTGTCAGTTGCCTTTGAACGATCACTGAGCACCACATTTCTGATTGCATCTCCGATCCCTTGCTAAAAGATAGAATTAAATAGAATAGACTAGGACAGGCTAAAATAAAAGAATATAAAACTTGTAAAACTTATGCCAAACATGATAAAATAGGGAATAAAACCAAAAACTAGCATAGTAATAGAAAATAAATTAGTTAAAAAATTGGCCACAAAAAAGAGTGAGTTAAATCAAATTTCAAACTAGCGAAAAATATGGCAAGAGATCTAAGGAGAGCAATCTCAGTGACAGTGATGTCTTGGTGTTCAAACACTTACGCCACCTACAAAGGCTTTGGAGATGTTGGTGATGAGGAAGAGTTACCTCACCTTTGGGACAGTGATTGTGAGGAAGAACTACCTCATCTATGGGACATTGGTCTTGAGGGAGTGTGAATTCATCTTTGGCACAGTGGTCACGAGGGAGTGTGACATCATCTTTGGGACAGTGGTTATGAAGGGAGTGTGACTCTGCCGTCCCCTCACATTTTCCAAACATTTCCTTCAGTTTCTTCCATCCCACCTTTATTTGACACGGGTCATGGCCTGGTTATTCATCATGTGAATTACATTGGAGTCGTCGCTATAGCAACGGGGCTGTATCATGGGGATCACCTGGGAGTCATTGCTATAGCAACGGGGCTGTATCACGTGAACCACATAGGAATTTTCTTCTGACACTGCGATGTCATCTGGAGAATTCTCCTCAACAAGACCGTGCACTGTAAGTAATGAAAATGATGATGATGATGATGATGATGATGATGATGATGATGATGATGATGATGATGATGATGATGATGATGATGATAAAATAATACTAATGGAAGAATAATATATAGAAAACAATATAAAAAGAAACTGATACACACAGCTCCCAAAATTGGAACAGTGGGCATATAATTATGGGCTAAAGTGACATGGTCAGGTGACTGTCATGTTTATCCAAGAAAACCAGAATTTTTCAGTGGTACTGATTGGGACTGCCTTGCTTTCAGGGGCTGTGGGACTGGAACCATGGACCCCGTGTGCAGTGGCCGCCATGATGAACTGGGGTCCTTTGTGGAGGAGTGGTAATGCTATGGTTTAAAGAAAGGTATGATACACTCTTTGTCGTCATTGGACTCTGAAAGCCAAAGGCCTTTTAAAAAAAAAATCTACTAAATTGTCCTGTATCCCTCATTGTTGATGAAAAAGATAAACGTAATATGTAAATCAGTCATTTCATTTTTTGTCTGTGTTGTGAACATTTTTCAAATTGATTCATAACTTAAAAAGACTGCTTTCAAATAAATGTTGAAGAATATTTGTAACATATGTACGGGCTTCGATTTTGTTAAAAAAAAAAATCATTAAAATTGAACTGATAAAGTAACTGGGCAGTACAATACAGTTTGTAAATAATCATCCTTAATTCAGTATATTTTTAAGTAACTTGGTCAAGAGTCTGTCATGTGTGTCAAAAAAAACCCGCAGAATTTTCAGTGGCACTGATTGGGACTGCCTTGCTTTCAGGGGCTGTGGGACTGAAACCATGGACCCGTGTGCAGTGGCCGCCATGATGAACTGGGGTCCTTTGTGGAAGAGTGGCAATGCTTTGAGTAAAAGAAAGGTATAAACTCTTTGTTGTCATTGGGCTCTGAGAGCCAAAGACCTTTTTTTTCACCAAATTACCTGTATCCTTTATTGTTGATGAAAAGATAAACATCTGTAAATCGAGGTCCTTTCACTTTTTTCTGTGTTTGTGAACATTTTGCAAATTGATTCATCAACTTAAAAAGACAGCTTTCAAAATTGAATGAAATGTAACATTATGTTCTGGTTTCGAATTTGTTAGAAAATATTAAATCAGTTAAACTTGAACGTTTAATGAATTGAGCTATTCTCGATATAAAAGAAATAAAAAAAATAATAATAATAATAAAAAATAAATAATAAATAAAATAAATAAAAAACATAACTGTGCAGTATGGTACACTCTGCAAATAATCCTTTATTAGTCTCTTCTAAAGTAATTTGGTCAGGAGCCATCGTGTTTGTCCAAGAAAACCAGCAGAATTTTCAGTGGTACTGATTGGGACTGCCTTGCTTTCAGGGGCTGTGGGACTGTAACCATGGACCCCGTGTGCAGTGGCAGCCGTAATGAACTGGGGTCCTTTTGAAGCATGTTAATGCTATGGTTTATAGAAAGGTATGCTAAGCTTTTTGTTGATATTGGGCTCTGAAAACCTAAGGCGTTTTTTGTTTGTTTTTATTATTTTTTTTTTTTTTACTAAATTGCCTGGTATCCCTCAATGTTGATGAAAAAGATAAACAAAATGATCTAAATCGAGGTCATTTCAGTTTTTGTTCTGTGTTTGTGAACATTTTTCAAACTGATTCACAAACTTAAAAAGCCTGCCTTCAAACAATTTTGAAAATGAAATATAACATTATGTACTGGTTTCGATTTTGTTAAAAACTATTAAATCAATTTCACTTGAACTCATTATGTAATTATGAGCTGTCCTCGATATAAAATAATAAACAGATAAATAAATAAATACATAATAAATAAATAAATGGCATAATAGGTACATATCGAAATAATATTATTTTTTAATTATATCTCTTTTTAAGTAACTTGGTCAGGAGTCTGCCATGTTTGTCGAGAAAACCAGCAGAATTTTCAGTGGTGCTGATTGGGACTCCTTGCTTTCAGGGGATATGGAACTGGAACCATGGACTCCGTGTGCAGTGGCCGTCATGATGAACTGGGTTCCTTTGTGGAAGAGTGGTAATGTTATCGTTTAAGGACAGGTATGTTAAACTCTTTGTTGTCTTTGGGCTCTGAAAACTAAAGGCGTTTTTTTTTCCAAGTAAATTGCCTGGTACCCCTCATTGTTGAGAAAAAGAGAAACATATGATATAAATCAAGGTCATTTCACTTTTTTCTTTGTTTGTTAAACATTTTGCAAATTGATTCATCAACTTAAAAAGACTGCTTTCAAATAATTTTGAACAGTATGAAATGTAAAGTTATGTACTAGTTTCGGATTTGTTTTGAAATATTGAAACAATTAAATTTGAACTCGTAATGTAATTATGAGCTATCCTCGATATAAAAGAATAAATAAATAAATAAATAAATAAATAATATAAATAAATAAATACATACATAAATAAATAAATAAATAAATAAGTAAATAAATAAGTAATAAATAAATAATAAAGAATACTGGCCTTATGGTACACTTTGGAAACAATATATATTTCTTAATGCATAATATATTTCTTAGTGGTACTGATTGGGACTGCCTTGCTTTCAGGGACTGTGGGACTGGAAACATGGACCCCGTATGCAGTGGCCGCCATCATGAACTAGGGTCCTTTGTGGAAAAGGGGTAATGCTATGGGTAAAAAGAAAGGTATGTTAAACTCTTTGTTGTCATTCTGCTCTGATAGTAAAGATAAAATCCATCTTTGAGCGAATATAATTTTTTGTTTTCAAAGTGTTATTTCCAGTTTAAACAAATGTAGTGAGTCTGAAATATACATCTTTAAAAAGACTTAATGAAGGTTTTTTCCCCCAAAATGACAAGATTAAATCCTCTTAGATTTGAGCTAGTAAATCAAAATAGGAAATAATGAGCCACGTCTTTTTCAGATGATAAAGCCATATTGAAATCATGTTAATATGTTGTTTAAGTGATATGATGAAATCGGATTTAAGCTAGTAGAGCTGTGAACATTTTCCATGTCACTGACAATTTTTTAACCGCTTTCAGGAGCTCCAGGACTGGAATCAAGTACCAAAGACCAGACACGTCATCTGGCACCACATGTCAGTTACCAGGATGTGACGAGGTAACATCAAATTCATTGATTCCTTTTTTCTGGCCCAGGCTAAAGCTTTGTCAGTTAGTGATACAAGCTAGGGGCCAAGGTCTAGACTGACATGGTGTTACATTATAAATGGTGTCGAGATTTGTCTTCAGCCGGGACACGCTCGTAGCCAAGAATCCTACACTCTAAAGGAGAAAAATTCTTGAAGTTGGAGTATGGTTGCCTTTATGGTGAAGTACTCGAAGAGTCATACACGCAAACTCCTCATCCAGAGTGTAGTTAGCAATCTGACAGGGACATATGGTATTCTGTCTCCTCTCCAGCTGGTAATATCATGTAACAATCTGACAGTGACATATGGCATTCTAACTCCTTTTTAGCTTGTAATATCATACAGTATAAGAACTAGTAGTAAATAATAAATGAATAAACAAACACGAAATCTGTGTGCTTTGAGAAACAAACCAGCAGCATAATCCTAAAAAATTATTTGTCTTTTTTTTTACATTAGCAAACAAGATACTTTGGCTTGACCTTTAACACGTCAGTCAACAAGTGCCATCAGTGTGTGATGAAAGGTAAGAAAAGAATCACAGGACGTCGGGTTTGTGTGTGCAGTGCAATGCAGTGCATGATTTGGTTTATGATACCACTTTCAGCAGTGCCTAGGCTGCAGCATAGGATGAGAAGTCAGTTTCTGGAAGAGCATAAAAAGTTTGAAGCTTATGGTTAAGGAGTTAGTGTAGCTGACAACAGCCAACAAGGGAACATAAAATAGCGCAAATCAGTATTTTTATCTATTTATTCTTTTATATCAATGATAATGGAATAACCACTCGTGTGCTTTTTACATCAGTCCCTGTGTGTATGCAGTTTTGTAAATCTTGTCATCTGTTCCCACCGGCAAACGATGGCCTTATACAAGGGCCTAGACAAACATTTCCCAAACTTTAATTTTTTAACATTTCCATCGGCATAAAGACATGTAAAACGGTCGCTTACGCAAAATCTCGATCTTTGATAAACCTCGGAGTCTAGCGGAAAAATAACAAAAATAAAAAAAAGATATAGTGAATGATGATACTGACGATTGTGACGTGTGTTCTGGCAGGAAGATAACACCATCCATCCAGGACTTCACCGTCGCTGCAGAAGACTTTGCCGTCGGCTCAGAAGACTTCGCCGTCACCGCACAAGACTTCGCCGCACAAAACTTCGCCGTCGCCGCAGAAGAATCGCCGTCGCCGTCGCCGTCGCCATCGCCGTCGCTGCAGAGGACATCCCTGATTTGGTTAATGATGGTCGTGATTTGAAGTTTTGTTTCCTGATTTGTATTTTAGATAAGCGTTTGAGAGAGGAAACTATTTTGTAGTACATGGCTAAAAATGGTGGTAGTTTTGTTATCATTAAACTGGTTTTCTTCCTTTTTTGTGTAACTTGAATCACATTATTTAGAAATACTATCATCCTAGCATCCAGGAAATACTTTGTGATGAATTTTCAACCAAGTTTTTAGATTAAAAAAACCACAATAGATCAGGGGGATTGAAGGATCAGCTAAGACCATAAATATGATTGAAATAAGCCCTGTAGGTCTGACAGTTATTTTAATGCTTCCACCCCCCTGTTTAAAAGTATTTTAAAAAAATTGGTACCAGCAGAATATCCATCTGTTTGATGTTAGTATGATTTATGATACTCTTTTTTAATAGTATTGTAAAGCAGTGTATGTGGTGATCTACCTCTGGTTATCTTTCCATGATTTACTGCAGTGTAAAGTTTTAAAGTTTTCAGTTAGAAGGTGTGTTTGCGTGTGTGTGTGTGTGTGTGTGTGTGTGCGTGCGTGCGTGCGTGCGTGCGTGCGTGCGTGCGTGCGTGCGTGCGTGCGTGCGTGCGTGCGTGGTGTGTGCGACCACGCACGCGCGTGTGTGTGTGTGTGTGTGTGTGTGTGTGAGAGAGAGAGAGAGAGAGAGAGAGAGAGAGAGAGAGAGAGAGAGAGAGAGAGAGAGAGAGAGAGAGAGAGAGTTCTGTAAGGATGTGCGTGCATGTGTGTGAGTGTGTTTTGTGTATGTTGTGTGTGCTTTTGGGGGGGGGTATGTATGTTGTGTGAACCCCATGTGTGTGTGTGTGTTTTGTGTGGATGTCTGTGCGTGCGTGTGTGTGTGAGGGGGGGAAGGGTAATCAAAGAGGGGACATGGGATTTACTCTGGGAAAAAGGTGTTAGGAGGAGGGTTAGGACACAAGTCAGGATCAACGGGGATAGAAAAGAGGGCGATTGACGGTGATAGTTTTCGCAAGCCTACATTTTCTTTTTGTTTTTGGTCCTCAATTTTGTTTTTACTTCACGTGGGTTTTTGGGTCGTTAAAGCTTTTTTTTACATGTAGATAACACTGTTAGGTTGTGGGTTGAATCTCAGTCCTACACTCTCTTTCCAGTTTGACTTGAAAATCAAATTACATATTTCTTTTTAAAAAGCAAAACTCGGAATAGTTGAAAATCGAAAAGAGCAGGGAGGTACCTCCCGACTGTCCTAGTAAATTTGGTAGGTTTGAATTCTCAACTGTATCCCTAAAGTTCAAATGCAGCTACCTAAATGGTGGGGCTGCATACACAAAAATCTTACCGTAAGAGTTTGGAGCTCTAGCAGGAGAAACAAA
>CM060343.1:28070103-28090103 GCA_030674155.1 Stramonita haemastoma
GTGTATGCAGTTTTGTAAATATTGTCATCTGTTCCCACCTCAAATGATGGTCTATTCTTACGAAAAGGGAACAGGATGCAACGTGTAAGCAAGATGTTCTACGTGCGTTGTTCGCACAGGGGCTTCGGTTTATTGTCTTATCAAAAGTGTGTGCACACGTGTGCTCCTATCTTTGCTCAAGAATCACTCAGATCAGTGAGAGTGGCGAAAAGAGAGATAAGATTGCTGGTGGAGAAAACTATTTGTTTTATCATTTTTTAAAAGAAAAAAAATTGAATTCGAGAAACATCATTGTCCATCTTTTTTTTTCTTTAAAGTCTTATATAAGAAGAATTTAGGCTTGTTTACATTTATATTTGCCCCCCCCCCCCCCCCCCCGAAAATTGTAATATAGTTTGGAAGGTGTGTAGGGAAAGGTGGACTTTTTTTAATCACATCAAATGTGCAAATGGGGAAGATTGATAGCAAATTGTACAGCTACACATCTTACAAAAAATGCATTGAAACATTAACATGCCTTTTTAAAATTTCTTTTTCAGAAGAGGTTTTCTGTGATTTTGTTTGGTAAATGACATAAAATGTGAAAAACAAAAGAGCACTTGTGCATTGATTGCTATTGATATTCTGATTTTATGTATTGCATTGGATAAATGTGCCTGTTTGGTTTGTTTGTGTTTGTCTTTTATCATTTTAATTTGAGATCAATGGAAATTAACAAGAAAAATGCAGCACGTTGTATAATAGTGTAGAAGCTGTGCAGGTAGAGGTTTTGCAGTATATTTATGTATTTATTTATTTTTAAATCACATAACATTTAATTACAAACAGAAAGCTTGTCCTGTGATTGGCATTAACATTCTGTAAAATGACATAGATGATGTTGGTGGCAGATCTGTGTATTGATCATCTGCTGGAAGATTGATGGCAGATTTTACACCAACACGTTTTGCAAAAACACGTATGTGAAACATTAATTGTATGATTTTAGGTATGGTGTTAAATCGAATGTGATGTGTGAGGTTTTTTCGAAGAGGTTTTCTTTTTTTTCTATTAAATGTGGAACTAAAAAGAAAATGTTGCTGTGTTTTTACGAAAAATGTATGTGAAAAACAAATGGTATATGATCATAAGTATAGTCGTGAATAGAATGTGGATTTTATTATTTTTTGGGGGGAGAGCTTTTCTTTTTTTATCACATCATATTTGAAAACAAAAAGAAAGGTAGTGTTGTGATTGTCATTGCTATTTTAATGATGTTATGTAAAGTATTGGATAAAAGGTACCTGGGTGGTTTGTTTCTTTTTTAATAACGAGATTAATTGGAAACTTACAAGAAACAGGACTATGCTTTGTAATAGTGTAGAAAGTGTGTGAAGAGATTTTTTTCTTCTATATGACATTAAATTTGAAAGCAAAAAAACATCTTGAGCTGTGATTGACATCAGTATTCTATGAAATAACTTTACATGATGTTGGTGGCAGATTTGTGTATTGATATTCTGCTGGAAGATTGATGGCAGATTTTACACCAACATTTGTTGCGAAAAATACATGTTAAATGCTGATCGTTTATGAAATAAAATGTAAGAGGGAATAAAATCTACGTTTTTTTCTGGAGAGGTTTTCTTTTCTTTTTTTTTCTTTTTATTTGGGAGAGGTTTTTTTTTTCTTTTTTCTTCTCCCCCCCCCCCATGAAGTTTTATAGCTTTTTTCAACCACTTCAAATGTGAAAACAAGAAGAAAAGTTGTGCTGTGATTGCCATTGATATTTTGAATTTTTGCACAGTATTGGTTACAATTTGCCTGTAAGTTTTGATTTTTTTTTTTAAAATTAATAACGATATAAAAATGGAGAAGAGATGGGCCCCGTCCTCAATATGCTGGCCCCTAGAGAAGCTGAAGTCTCGCTCTGGGATGCCTTGCTCCCCTATAACCACATGGGTTATGCAGCACCTTTACTCTTTTTTTATAAAATGGAAAATTAACAAGGAAATGTATTGTTTTATAATAGTGTAGAAAGTGTTCCAGATGGTTTTGTCTTATTTTTTTTAGTAAAATCACATTAAATGCGAAAACAAAAAGAAAGACTGTACTGTGATTGCCGTTGTATATTATTGATTTTTGTATAGTATTGGATGAATTTGCCTTTGTGTTTTGTTTCTCTCTCTTTTTTTTTTTTAATAATGAGATAAAATGGAAATCGACAAGAAAATGTAGAATGTTGTCTGATAGTGTGGAAATTATGTAGGAAAGGGTTTTTTGTATTTGTTTTTTTTAATTGCATCAAATTTGAAACAAAAGGAAAGCTTTGGTGGCAGATCTGTATGTTGATCTTCTGCTGGAAGGATTGATGGCAGCTTTTTACACCAATACACCTTCATGCCATGTGGAAAGTGTGCATGCCCGTTTTTGTTTATTTAACGAATGAAATGAAGATAGAGGAGATAGTGCACAGGCTGTATAATGGTATGGACAATGTCTAGGGAGAAGGAGTTTTTTTTTTCTTTTTTAAATCACATTGTGAGTGGAAAAAACAAAGATTGTCATGTAACTGCCATGTCGGTGGCAGATCTGTTCATTGATATTCTGCTCGAAGATTAATGGCAGATTTTATGCCAACACACATTACGAAAAATGTATATGCAAGATTGCTATGATTTAAATAGAGTAGTGATTGAAGGAGTCGAGCACCTGTGTGCTTAAAAAAAAGGTAGTAATGATAGGATGAAACATAGATTCTTAAAACTGTGTGCTGTATAGTGTGTGCAGTGTGTGGAGAGGTTTCGCTTTTTTTTTCAAATAGCCTTTATTGTGAAAAGCAAAAACAAAGCTGGCTCTGTGATTATGTAAAAGAACTTCTAGTTTGTGTGGTGACAGATCTGTGTATTGATCTTCTGCTAGAAGATTGATGGACAGATTTTATACCAACAAATTTTGCAAAATATGTATGAGAAAGACTACTGGTATATGATTTTAAGTGTACGAGTGAAAAAGAAGTGGACTAGGTTTTTTTGTGTTTTTTTTTTGGGGGGACATTTTTTTTTTTTTTTCCATTTTCTAAAATCATATCAATTTGAAAACAAAATGAAAGCTTGTGTGTGATTGCATTGATATTTTGATGATTTAATGTATAGAACAGGATAAAATGCACCTGTTTATTTTGCCTTTTTTTACATAATGAGATGTAATGTAAAATGAAAAATATCCATTCTAAAACGACAAGAAATATGCATGTTGTAGAACAGTATTAAATCATGCCCAAACAGGTATTCTTCATTTATTTTCTTTTAAGCATAAGCAAATGTGAAAACACAAAGAAAGCTTGTGCTGTGATTGGCATTGATATCCTGTGAAATGACTATAAATGATGTTGGTGGCAGATTGTGTATTGATCTTCTCCTGGAAGATTGAGGGCAGATTAACCAACTCGTTATCTAAAAATGTACAGGAAAGACCTCAGGTATGTGGTTTTAGGTATAGGAATGGGTGAAATGTGACTTTCTTTTCCCTTTGGGGGGGTTAATGAAATCGAAATAAATCAATAGGTTTATAATGTTGAGAAAGGGCTGTGAGGAAAATTGGGTTTTATTTTGGCTTTTGGGGGGTTCAAGAGTGTATGTGCATGTGTGTTTTGTGGGTGCTATTTTTTTTAGGAGGGGAGAGGGTAAATTTGCCCTTTTTTTTTTTTTTTTTTTTTTTTTTTTTTTTGGGGGGGGGGGGGGAGGGGTTGGGAGCAGGTAAACATATTTTTTAATGCCTGTGGTTTTTTATTAGGGGGGGGGGGGGGGGAAGAAGGTAAATGTGTCTGTTTTTTTTTTTTTTTTGGTGGGGGGTAGGGTAAATGTGCCTGTGCGTGTCTGCGTGTGTCCGAGTCTGTGTGTGTTTTGTGTGTGTCCGTGTCTGTGTGTGTTTTGGGGAAAGGGTAAATGTGCCTGTGTGGTTTGTTTGAAGTTTGATGTTTTTTGGGTTTTTTTAATAATGACTTAAGATAATGTGGCGATCTGTGTATTGATTTTCTGCAGGAAGATTGATGGCAGATTTTACACCAACACATCTTACAAAAATATGTATGTTCAAGGCTAATGGCATATGATTTTAAGTGTAGTATTGGATAAAATGTGCCTGTGTCTGTTTTTTTTTTAACTATTAGATAAAATGTGAAATTACAAGATAATTAATGTTGTATAGAAAATGTATGTTGTATAGTATACTTGTGTAGAAAATGCCTGGTGTGAGGTTTTCTTTTTTATTATTATAATCACATCAACTTTGAAACCAAAAAGAAAGCTGGTGCTGTAATTGCCATTGATATTTCAATAATCTTATGCATAGTACAGGATAAAGTGTGTCTGTGTGGCTTATCTTTTCTTTTTAAGATTGAGATTAAATGTAAACAGCAAAGAGAAATGTAGCAATGGTGTATAAAAGTGTTGAAAGTGCGCCAGGAATATTTTCTTTTTATTTTTATTATTCATTTATTCTTGAATTCCATCAAATTAAAAACCTGAAGAAAGCGTGTGCTGTGATTGACATTGACATTCTGTGAACTGACTTTAGATGACTTTGGTGGCAGATCTGTGTATTGATCTTCTGCTGGAAGATTGATGGCAGATTTTACACCAACACAACTTAAAAAACAACCCACAGGAAAGACTTCTGGTATGTGTTTTAAGTATAGGAATGGGTAAAATGTGAGTTTTTCTTTCCCCTTTTTTTTTTTTTTGGGTGGGGGGTGGGGTAAAGAGATCGATATTAACGTGAATTGGCAAGAAAGTGTGATAGTTGTTAAATCTTGTGAAATGTGTGTAAGGAAAAAGGGGTTTTAGTTTGGCTTTTAAAAATTGCATCATATTTGAAAACAGAAAGAAATCTTGTGCTGTGATTGCATTAATATTCTGTGAAATGACTTTAGATGATGTTGGTAGCAGACCTGTGTATTGATCCTCTGCTGGAAGAAGAGGGGGGGGGGGGGGGGGGGGTTGTTAAAAGTGCCTGTGTGGTTTGCTTGTTCTTTGGTTGTTTTTTGAATAATGACTGTATGTTGTTGGTGGCAGATTTGTGTATTGATCTTTTGCTGTAAGATGATGGCAGATTTTACACCAACTCAACTTCCAAAAATGTACAGGAAATACCTCTGGTATGTGATTTTAAGTACAGGGATGGGTAAAATGGGAATGTTTTGATTTTCTTTTTTTTGGTAAAGAGATCAATATTGATGTGAATAGGCAAGGAAATGTTGGAAAAAAGTAAAGAAAATCGTTTTTTCGGCTTTTAAAAAAAAATCGCGTAAAAATTGAAAACAAAAGCAATCTTGTGCTGGGTTCAGCATTAATATTCTATGAAACGACTTTAGATGATGTTGGTGGCAGATCTGTGTATTGATTTTCTGCTGGAATATTTATGGTAGATTTAACACCAATACATCTTAACAAAAAAGTATGTGAAAGACTGAAGTATAGTTAGTGAAGAAAATGTGCCAGTTTGGGGATTTTTGTGCTGTTTTTTTGTTTTCTTGGGGAGGGATTGAGGGTAAATGTGCCTGTGATTTTTTTTGGGGATGGGGAAGGAGAAGGTAATGAGGGGGAGAGAGTAAATGTGCCTGTGTTTTTTGGGGGGCTAAAGGATAAATGTGCCAGTGTTTATTTTTTTGTTTGTTTTTTTGGGGGAAGAGGGTGAATGTCAATGCCTATTTTTTTTAGGAAAGGATAAGTTGTGTGTGTGTGTGTGTGTGTGTGGGGGGGGGGGGGGGTTGGGGATGTGCCTGTGTTTGGGTTTTTTTTGGCGGGGGGGGGGGGGGGGTAAATTCCCTTGGAGGCTTTTGTTGGAGAGGATAAGTGTTCTTTTTTATTGTTCTTGGTTTGCTTTTGTTTTTGTTTTTTGGTGTGTTTTTTTCGGTGGCGGGGGGGGGGGGGGGGGGGGGGTCGGGAGGGAGAGGGTTAATGTGTCTGTGTTTTTTTTTTTTGGGGGGGAGGTAAAATAATGTTCCTGTGTGTTTTTATTTGGGAGGGGGGGGGGGGGGTGAATGTGCCTATGTTGTTGTGTTGTGTTTTTTTTTGGTGGGGGAGAGTATATATGCCTCTGTGTGTGTGTGTGTGTGTGTGTGGTGTGTGTGTGTGTGTGTGTGTGTGTGTGTGTGTGTGTGTGTGTTTCGGGGAGAGAGGTAAATGTGCATGTGCGGTTTGTTTGTAGGTTTATTTTTTCAAATAATGACTTTAAGATGATGTTGGTGGCAGACCTGTATATTACTCTTCTGCTGGAAGATTGATGGCAGATTTTACACCAACACATCTTACAAAAACAAAAACGAATGAAAGACTAAAGTTATATGATTTTAAGGATAGTATTGGATAAAATGTGCCTCAGGTTTTCCCCCTTTTTCTTGGGGAAAGTTTTTTTTATTTAATCACTTCAAATTTGAAAACAAAAAGAAAGCTTGTGCTGTGATTGCAACTGACATTCTAATGGTTTTATGTATAGTATTGGATAAACAAAAAAACCTGTGGCTGTATGCTTTGTTTTTGTTTTAAATTATGATATCCATTGGAAATCAACAACGGAAATGGAGAATGTTGTATAATAGTGTACAGAAATTGCCCAGAGATGGGCTTAAAAAATTAAAGATGGTTTTTCTCTTCTTTTTTTGAAGTTATGAAGTCAAACCTGAATTTACAATAAAACAAATGTGTAGTATAATTGTGTAGAAAATGGGTTTAGTAAGATCTTTTTTTCCTTTTTCTAAATTTCATCAAATGTGAAAAACAAAAAGAAAGGGGGTGCAATAATTGCCATTGATATTTTATTAATTTTATTTTACTGAATAAAACGTGCCTGTGTGGCTTGTTTACATTTTAAAAAAAATCCAATGTAAAGGGCAAAAACAAATGTAGCAATGTGTATAATAGTGTTGAAAGTGTTCCAGGAGAGGTTTTCTTTTTTTTTTTTAGTAACTTTTAAATCCCATTAAATGTAAAAACAAAAAAAAATGATGCTGTGATTTGCATTGATATTCTCGGAAATGTCTTTAGATGATGGTGGCAGATCTGTGTATTGATCTTCTGCTGGAAGATTGATGGCAGATTTTACACCAACACATCTTCATGCTCTATGTCATGTGGTTTGTAAAGTGTGCCTGCGATTTTTTTTTATATTGAATCAAGTGATGATTGGGGAGAAAACTACAGGCTGTATAATGGTATGGACAGTGTGTAAGGAGTCGGGATCTTTTCTTACAAATCACATAAAATGGGAAAGGTATAACAAGATGTTCATGTGAATGCCATGTTGGTGGCAGATCTGTGTATTGATCTTCTGATGGAAGATTGATGGCAGATTTGACACCAACACATCTTAGCAAAAATGTATGTGAAAAACTAATGATGTAAGATGTTAAGTATGGCGGTGAGTAAAGTGTGAGTGTTTTCCTTTTCTATTTTTTGAGGTAATGGGATCAAAATTAATGTGAATTGGTAATAGAACTGTAGTAGTTCGTATAATGTTGTGTGTAATGTCGAGCGAAGTTTGTAGGATGTAAAATGTAATGCGATTATATGGATTGTTTTAATGCTTTAAAAAAATGCATCAAATTTGAAAACAAAAAAAAAGCTTGTGCTGTGATTGCATTAATAATCTGTGAAATGACTTTAGATGATATTGGTGGCAGACTGTGTATTGATCTTCTGCTGGAAGATTGATGGCAGATTTTGCACGAACACATCTTACGAAAAATGTAAAAGACTGAAGGAATAGAATTTTAAAGTGTATGGTTGAATAAAGTGTGCCTGTGTTTTTTTGTTGAGGTAGAGGATAAATGAGCCTGTGTTTGTTGGGGTTTTGGGGATGGAGAGGGTAAATGTGCCGGTTTCTTGTTGTTTTTTTTTTTTTTTTGTTTTTGGGGGGGGGGGGGGGGTAAATGTGCCGGTCTTTTTTTTGGGGGGAGCAGAGGGTAACTGTGCATATATGCTTTCGCTGGGAAAGAGGATAAATCTTCTTTTTTTTTTTTTTTTTGGGGGGGGGGGGGGGGAGAAATGTGCCTGTGTGTTTTTTTGGGGGGGAAACGGGGTAAAATGTGCCTGTGGGTTGCTTTTTTTTTCTTTGGGGGGGGGAGAGGGTAGAGGTGCCTGTGGGTATTTTTTAGGGGGAGGGTAAAATAATATGCTTCAGTGCTTTTAGTGGGGGGTGAGGGTAAATGTACCTGGGGGGGGGGGGGGGGGGGGGGGTTAGGTGGGCAGAGGTTTGTTTGCAGTTTGGTGTTGTGTTTTTCTTTTAAATAATCACTTTAGATGATGCTGGTGGCAGATCTGTGTATTAATCTCCTACTGGAAGATTGATGGCAGATTTTACACCAACACATCTTCCGAAAAATACATGTGAAAGACTGATAGTATATAATATTTAGTGTAGTATGGATGAGATGTGCCTGCGTGCCTGGATTTTCCTTTTTTTAAGTATTGGATTAAATGTGAATTAACAAAATAAATATATGTTGCATAATGGTGTAATAATGACAGTGGGATTTTTTTCTTTTTTTTTTTTATTGGAGGGGAGGGGAGAGAGAGAGAGGTTAATTGTACCTGTCTTTTTGTTGGGGGGGGGGGGGGGTTGAGAGGGTAAATGTGCCGGTGTTGCTGGGATTTTTTTTGGGGGGAGAGGGTAATGTGCCTGTGGTTTTTCTTGGAGAAGAGGGGGTGGGTAAATGTGCCTGTATTTTTTTTTGTTTGGGGGGGGGGGGGGGGGTAAATGTACTGTGTTGTTTTTGGTGGAGGGGGCAGGAGGTAAATATACCTGTGTGTTTTAACTTGGGGGGGGGGGGGGAGAGTAAATGTGCCAGTGTGTTGTTGTTTTTTTTGTTTGTTTTTTATCGGGAGGGGGGGGGGGGGGATGTGCCTGTGTTATTTCTTTTTTAGGGGGTGAGGTCAGTGCGCCTGGTTTTTTTTTTGTTTTTTTTTTTTTTTTTTTTTGGGGGGGGGGGGGAGGATAGTGTGCCTGTGTTTTGTTGTTCTTTTTTCGGGGGAGGGGGGGTGGGGACTAAATTTGCGTGTTGATTTTTTTAGGTAGAGGGTAAATGTACTGCTGTGTGTGTGTGTGTGTGTGTGTGTGTGTGTGTGTGTGTGTGTGTGTGTGTGTGTGTGTGTGTGTGTGTGTGTGTGTGTCCGGGAGAGGGTAAATTTGCCGTTGTGATTTGTTTATAGTTTGGTGGTTTTTTTAAAATAATATTTTAAATGATGTTGGTGGCAGATCTGTGTATTGATCTTCTGCTGGAAGATTGATGGCAGATTTTACACAACAAATTTTAAGAAAATTTATGCCATGATGTTGTATGATATTTAGTGTTGTAGATGGGAGTTGTTGTTTTTTTTAAGTAATGAGATCAGATGTGAATTTCCAAGAAATATTTTTGTTGTATAATAAAATATTTAATAGGAAATGCACCCTTGTTTTCTTTTTTTCCCATCACATCAAATGTGAAAACAAAAAGAAAGCTTGTGTTGTGATTAGCATTGGTATTTTAATGATTTTATTTACATCATAGGATAAAATGCGCCTGTGTTCTTTGGTTTTTTTTCTTTATTTTTATAAATGAGATAAATTGTGAAATGGTGAGATAAATGTAGAAGGTTGTAAATTGTGTTATTAGTGTGCCTGAAGAGGATTTTTTTTATTTATTACTTTTTAGTTTGCATAAAATTTGAAGACAATAAGAAAGCTTGTGCTTTGATTGGCATTAGTATTCTGTGAAATGACTTTAGATGATGTTGGTGGCAGATCTGTGTGTTGATCTTCTGCTGGGAGATTGATGCTGTATGTCTTATGGTGTGTAAAGTGTACCTACCAATGTGTTTTTAATCAAATCAAATGAAGATTTGGGAGAAAAATACAGGCTGTATAATGGTGTGGACAGTGTGTGAGGAGGAGGGGCTGCTTTTTAAAAAAATATAATCCATCAAATGTGAAAGGAATAACAAAGATTGTGATATGATTGCCATGCTGGTGGCGGAAGATTGATGGCAGAATTTACACCTACATATCTAACAAAAAATGTGAAAGACTGATGGGAATATAATTTTAAGTGTAGGGTTGAATAGAGTGTGCCTGTGTGTTTTTGTTCAGGGAGGGGATAGATGTTCAGTGTTTAGTATTTTGGTTGTCTTTTCTAAGAGGGCGGGGAGGGTAAATGTGCCGGTGTTGGGGCTTTGTTTTTGGGGGGAGGAGAGGGTAATGTGCCTTGTGTTGTTGTTTTTTGCTGTTTTGTTTGTTTGTTTGTTTTGGGGGGAGCGGTAAAATAATATGCCTGGTGTTTTTTTTTTTTTTTTTTTTTAGGGGATGAGGGTAAATGTGTCCGTGTTTGGTTGGGTTTTTTTTGGGGGAAGGAGGGGGAAAATAATGCGCCTTTGTTTTTTTTTTTTTGGGGGATGAGGGTAAGTGTGTGTGTGTGTGTGTGTGTGTGTGTGTGTGTGTGTGTGTGTGTGTGTGTGTGTGTGTGTGTGTGTGTGTGTGTGTGTGTGTGTTTTACAGGAGCAGAGGATACATGTGCCAGTACTTGCTTTTTTTTGTTTGTTTGTTGTGTTTTTTTTGGGGTGGGGTTGGGGGGTTGTTTGGGTTTTTTTCGGGGGGGGGGGGGGGGGGGGTGAAGAGTGAAAATGTGCCTATGGTTTTTTTTTGTTCGGTGAATGTTGTTTTATTTTTTAATAATGACTTTAGATGATGTTGGTGGCAGATCTGTGTAATATCTTCTGCTGGAAGAGTGATGGCAGATTTTAAACAAACACATCTTACAAAAAAAATGAAAGACTAAAGGTATAAGATTTAAAGAATAGGATTGGATAAAATGTGCCTGTTTTTTTTTTGGGAAATGTTTTCTTTTTTTAATCACTTCACATTTGAAATAAAAAAAAACGATGTTTGTTGTGTGATTGCCATTGATATTTTAATGATTTTATGAATAGTATGTGGTTTGTTTTGTCTTTCTTTTTAAATTATAATATCCATTGGAAGTCAAGAAGAAAATGTAGAATGCTGTGTAATAGTGTAAACAAATGTGTAGGAAAGGTTTTGTTTTTTCATGTTTTTTAATCGCATCACCTGTGAAAACAGAAAGAAAGCTTGTGCTGTGATGGCAGTAACATTCTGTAAAATGGCTTAAGATGATGTTGGTGGCAGATCTGTGTATTGATCTTCTGATGGAAGATTGATGGTAGATTTTACACCAACAAATCAAACGAAAAACTGTATGTTAAAGACTAATAATGTATGATATTAAGTGTAGTTTTAGATAAAATGTGTTGGCGTGGCTGCTTTTCTTTTTTGAAAGTAATGAGATCAACTGTAAATTAAAAGGTAAATATATGTTGCATAATTGTGTATAAATACACAGCAGGGGTTTTCCTTTTTTTTTCCTTTTTTTTAAATATACCATCAAATGTGAAAACAAAAACGAAGCTGGTGATGTAGTTGCCATTGCTATCTAAATAAGTGTATGCATAGTACAGGATAAAACGTGTCTTTTTTTTTTTTTGTAACAATGAGATTAAATGCAAACAGCAAAGAAAATTTGGATCTAGTAACTTGTATAATAATGTTGAAAGTGTGCCAGAACAGGTTTTTTTTAAAGGATAAAACGTGTCTATGTGGCTTGATTTTCTTTTTCTTTTAGTTATAACAATGAGATTAAAAGTAAATAGCAAAGAAAAATGTGGATCTAGTAACTGTATAATAGTGTTGAATGTGTGCCAGAATAGGTTTTCTTTTATTATTATTTTTTTTTAAAATCACATCAGATTTAAAAACAAATAAAAGCCTGTGCTGTGATGGGCATTGGTATTCTGTGAAATGACATTAGATGATGTTGGTAGCAGATCTGTGTATTGATCTTCTGCTGGAAGATCGATGACAGAATTTACCCCCAACATATCTACCTTTTTCCTTTTCTTTTATTTCGAGTATAATGGAATAAGGATTCACGCGTTGTTGTTGTTTTATTACATCCAGTCCCTGTGTGTATGCAGTGTTATCAATGTTCATCTTACTGCTATATGTCTTATAGTGTGTAAAATGTGTTTGTTTTTTATGTTTTATTTAAAGGAATGAAATGAAGATTGGGGAGAAAAATACAGGCGTATAAGGTGTGGACAGTGTGGGGAGAAAGGGGTCTTTCTTTTCTTTTTTTTTTTTTTTAATCACATCAAATGTGAAAGATCTGTGTATTGATCTTCTGTTGGAAGACTGATGGCAGATTTTACACCAACACATCAAACTTAAATTGAAAAAAAATTCTTGTGAAAGATTTATGCTGGATCTGGCTTTTTTTGTTTAATCTAGTAATGGGTATAATGTGCCAGTGTGTTCTCTTTGTTTGAAAAAACAAATGTCGTGTTCTTTAAAAAAATAAATTAATGAAACCAAGAAAAATACGAAAAACGTATGTTGCACTGTGCTGTGGAACGTGTATGGGGAGATGGTTATTTTCTGAAATCACATTAAATGGTCTGGGGTGATTTTTATTGTTTTGTTTTGTTTTTATAAAGAACGTCAGTTGGAGTAGGTTTGCTTGTCGTGCAGAAATAAATGTAATCGTTTATATGACTTTTTATGTGTTTTCAAATGTCACAGAATAAACACTACTGTACTGAGAAACACTGATTACTTTGTTGTTGAGGTTTGCTTGTGTAAAAAAAAATGTAAATGTTTATATGGCTTTTTATTTGTTTTAAAATGTCACAGTATTAATTTTACTGTAGTGACAGATGCTGATTTCTTTAAGATGTGTTTGTTGTGTAGAAAAAATGTAAATGTTTATGACATTTTTGTCTTTTTAATGTCGCAGAATAAATTCTACTGCAATCAAGAATGCTGGTTTCTTTGTTGTTAAGGTTTGTTTGCTGTGTAAAAAAAATGTATTTATTTATATGACTTTTTAAGGGGGGGGGGGGGTGTTAATGTCACAGAATAAATTCTACTGTAATGAGAAATGCTGATTTTGGCAACTTGCATCTGTGGTTGTGGGTGAGCAGGGGTGTGGATCTGTCTGTCTGTCTGTCTGTCTGTCTGTCTGTCTGTCTGTCTGTCTGTCTGTCTGTCTGTCTGTCTGTCTGTCTCTCTCTCTCTATCTCTCTCTCTCTCTCTCTCTCTCTCTCTCTCTCTCTCTCTCTCTCTCTCTCTCTCTCTCTCTCTCTCTCTCTTCTCTGTATTCTGACCATTTGAATATAGAAATATGTTTTGTTTATATATATATAAATATATATATACATATATATATATATATATATATATATATATATATATATATATATTATATATATATATATATATATGAATATATGGTTTCTTTCCCCTTTTGTTCCTCCTTTGCTTGGTTTCCCGCTCACACACACACACACACACACACACACACACACCACACACACACACACACACACACACACACAGACACACACAGACACACACAGACACACACACACACACACACACACACACACACACACACACACACACACACAGACACACACAGACACACACACACACACACACACACACACACGCGTGTTTGTTTAAATCTTTATCAGTGTATACAGTTAGGATGACGCGTTTTGTTGAACGTATCCCATTTTCTTCTATTAAAATATTCGTTGAACTGCTGTTGGTGGTGATGCTGGTATGTAGGGGTAGGGAGGGGGTTTCTTAGCTTTATTCCCTGATCAGGGCAAGGGCCGGATGGAAAAAAAAATGTAATGGTGACTCTATAACACTTGAAAAATAAAGACTATTCATTTAATCATTCTATCTCGCTTTTGTGTATGTGTGTCTGTCTTTCTTTGTATGTCTCTGTCTCTGTCAGTCTCTGTCAGTCTCTGTCTCTCTCTAAAAAAAATGTGTGTTCGATTCATTTTACGTCTTTTCACACAATGTGATATTAGACATGTGTGTGTATGTGGGGAGGGGGTGGGGGTAGGAGGAGTTTTGGAAGTGGGGAAGGGGGTTAATTCACTAAATCTACACAGAACAGTTAAGGAAAATAAAATGAAATAAAATAAACACAAATGTACATAATTATTGAATACAGAATAGTAAAACTTCCAAAACTCTACACAAAATCTAACTCATGAACAATAAAACTATTTATAACCATAACCAACAAGAAAAAAATCTAATCAACAGAGGGAAATGTCTTTTAAGTCCTAACAATCATAATAAAGAACCAATAGGACAGTGCAGTACTGATTTTAAAAATGTATTCCTCAGTAATGGATCATTGAAAATCTCTGATGAGGATGATGAGGTAAGAACAGGTATAGAACTTTTCAGCATGCTGCATATCAATATATGATCAAAAGTTATACTATGTCCACATATGTAAGATACATGTCCAACATATTTTGTTTTAAAACAGTTCATTTCCCATCTGCAAGCCAGAAAAACAATTTCTTTTATACAATAAAAATATGTTTCATATATTTTAACAAAAGACTGAAATTTTAACATCCCTTCATATACACCTTGACAACCAAGTTTCTATTTTTTATATTGGAATAATTTTTGTTGTGCTTTTTCCAAGGTCTGTTAACATTATTGTAGTGACAAATGAAGTGTCAAATTTTCCACATCTATCAAATGTTTTGCCCCAGTTTTTGCTAAAAGATCAACTTGTTCATTGTAATATATACCAGAGTGAGATGGAATCCAACAAAAGTTATACCTGAACCTTTTAAGGTGAGGAGATGAATTAAATGACAAATCTCAAAAACAAGTTCTGATCTAACTTTTGTTTGCATAGAGCTGATGGTTTGAATTACTGATTTTGAATCAACACAAAAAAGAATGCGGAAAACAGCTCTTGGGAAATCGATTAAGAAATTGAGCGCCATTAATATTGCTATGAGTTCTGTTGTAAAAATTGAAATACTCTCCCCAAGATGAAATGATTTTTTTCCGATTTCAGCTCTGGTATAATGTATGCAGCACCGGCATTATTGTTCAAGACTTAGCCAACTGTGAAAACTTTTAAATGGTTTGAATAGTATTCTTCCAAATGAATGTTTGTTTGAGAAGATACTAGATTTATATTACAATTCTTTATTAAGTCAATACAATTTATATCAAACTGTGCTCTTTTGAGTTCCCAGGTTGGAGTGGGGGATACTTCATCTCTTTTAGCAATATTTGTATCTGGATTGAATCCGGCATTTATAAATGTTTGAGATGCATATGTACCCAATGTGGTATTAGAAGATATCAATCTTGCTCTCTTCGGAAAATCTCTGTCAGACTTAAGATTTATTGCCGATTGCAAATTATTTTTAAAAGTTTGACTTCTTAGGACAAATTTACAACAAGCAATCTTTCGGTGATTTTCAAGTGGTAGAATTCCAGATGCACTATATGCTTTTATACAGGAGGCATGGACTGGGAGACCTGGAGCCAGTTTGTATGCTCTACAGTCTAGCTTTGAAGTTTTTTTTAACAGATATTTTGGAGCATTGAAAAATACTTCTTGGGCATACGTCAATTTTGAACGAATTAAAGATGTTGAAAGATGCAGTAAAGTAAGAATATCCTGACCCTATGACTGTTTGCTAATAACTTTCAGAATAGTTAACGATTAATAATTGACGCTCCACCACATAATGAGACGCATTGCACCAGAGGTCAATTTCTAGTTATTGATATGTTATCACATTGCAATAAAATAGCTATAAAACACAAAAAAAACAGATTGAAAATCGGACAATTCTAGGAAAAGTTATTGTAAGTTGAAATGCTAGACTGCAGGAAATGACAAAATAAGAAAATGACAAGTTTAGCATCCTAATAGGTGGTCAGAATGAGGGCTTGTATATTTTTTTAAACGCAATTAAAGGCAAAATGACACACAATTATGATTTGATATTTCACTATAAGGTAGAATAATGGCTATACTTTAATAATCAATCAAAATCTCAAAATTGCCAACTTGACCCTACCTGCCTTTAATGGCTCCTAGCGGTAAAAGTGGGTTATGTGCTAAGCAACTCATTTCGTGGTGGAGCGCCACTTAAAGTTTACCTTGCTTTATTCAGAATGTACTCAATGTGATAGTTCCATGTGCGCGCGCGCACTGGTATTTGTCAGTGTGTTTGTTTGTGTGCGCGCATGTGGGGTGGACCCTGCACTTTGCTGTAGTGCATCATTTTGCTGTATATTGGCATTATTAATGTGCACACTGCTTGTTTTTTTGTCGCGTACACTTACCAGCTTTCCTTGCAAAAAACTAGCTTTTTTAGCTCTTGGTTGAAGACGGAGATGCGAATTTGGGCGACGATACGACCTAAAGAGCTGTTTTCAGCCCAAGGGGAGAGAGAGAGGAGAGAGAGAGAGAGAGAGAGAGAGAGAGGAGAGAGAGAGAGAGAGAGAGAGAGAGAGAGAGAGAGAGAGAGAGAGAGAGAGAGAGAGAGAGAGAGAGAGAGAGAGAGAGAGAGGAGGAGAGAGAGAGAGAGAGAGAGAGAGAGAGAGAGAGAGAGAGAGAGAGAGAGAGAGAGAGAGAAGAAAGAAAGAGAGAGAGAGGATGATGGGGGTTTATTTATTTATCATTAAAATTCTTTGCACTGTTTTATCTCGAGTAAAATGGAAAAAGCAGTCGTTGGTTTTATTTACACCCAGTCCCCGTGTGTATGCAAACCCTTTGTTCAGCATTGTTGAAACAAGTCATGAAGCAGAGAAATCTAGTTTTCTGGCAAAATGTTTCATCCTTTCGTTGGCTGCAGCATCTGTTCCCTCTGATGTCTTATTATCAATCACTAGCTAGTGGCTGTCATAACGCTGATAGGCGTCTAAAGCCTGGGGGGCAGGAGAACTAAGTGCAGTATATAAACAACAGTCAATATCTTTGCTACAGCCAGAGTCTATGGCTCCCAGCGAGCTATAGTAAGAGTGTCTCTGTTAACACTCAGATGGGAGGGCTGTAAGGCAATGAACAATTTAGTACAATAGCTCTTTCTCTGAGAAGCTGTTCTTTTCAATTATTCTAGCAGCGTTGTTACAACGACAAGTCCTTCAACAACAATGTCCTTTGGATGACACCATAAACCGAGGCCCCGTGTGTGAACGCACGCAGAACATCTTGCGCACACGTTAAATCCTGTTCCGCTTTTTTAAGAGTAGGCCATCGTATGCCGGCGGGAACAGATGACATAATTTACAACAATGCATACACACGGGGACTGGATGTAAACAAGCACAAGTGTGCTTATCCCACTATCCTCGATATAAAATGTTTTTAAAAAATTGATAAATACATAAACAACACGTAACTCTTTGCAATCATTGTGTTCAGCCAGTTCTATAGAATCCTGGTGATTCCCATGTCCAGTATGCTTCATCACGCTATTTACAGTATAAGATGTACATTAATTGTTGTTGTTCAGTCCCTCCATCTTCTTTCTATCCACACACCATACGTGCTACGTCATGAATGAACATGTACTGCGCCTGAAAGGTATGGCCTTCCTTCAGTTTACAATCCTTCACCGTCTCCTCAGGTGCCTCTTGTTGAGGGTCATGTTCAGAGCCATGTGGCTGGCATGCTTATGTCACTGATGTTTGGATATCAAGGGGAAAAGAAATGTAAAGAAATGGGCACGCAGAAAATGAATTTCCTACACAGACATTATCATAGCAGGCTAATTATCAGCTGTTGAAAGCAAACCTGATATGTTTGTAACATTGTAACTTCTATAAAAGCTTCAAGGTTGTTGATTATTTTTAAAATAATGTTTATGTGATTTTTTTTTTTTAAATCTCGATTTTTGCAGTTGGGAAATATAAAAGTACAAGACGCTAAAGGAAAATCACATTTTGCATTCCACCATAAGAAACATTTTGTAAGAATCTTTGAGGAATTATGTGTCTGTTACAATAAAAGAAATCCCTCATCAGGATTGTTTAGGAAGCTTACCATTATGTGGAACACTACACTACACTACACTACACTACACTACACTACACTACACTACACTACACTACACTACACTACACTACACTACACTACACTACACTACACTACACACACACACACACACACACACACACACACACACACACACACACACACACACACACACACACACACACACAGAGGAAATTAAATTTAGTTTGCTTTAAAATCGTTTAAGATACACACATGCATACCTAGCAATACCCATTTCCCTCCTATAATACAATGCGTGCATGTATGTGTGCGTGTGTGTATGTTTGTGAGAGAGAAAATGACTGAGTATTGAATGGGTGATTGAATAAGTGGGTGAGTGAGTAAGTGAGTGAGTTAGTGAATGAGTATGTGAGTGAGAGAGTGAGTGCATGAGTATCACTGATGGAAGCAGTACAATAACAACATCTTCAAAAGGAATCAGAATCAACAAAATCAAGACAATAGAAAAACTGATTACTCCCCGGAAATATCATATGGTGCAGAGAATGATATAGAAAACATTGTATCAAACAAATTCGCGAACTCACACACGTCTTTGCCCATCATTTTGTTTTCTAAAAATGCAGTTTAAGAGCATGCGTGCTTGAGTGCAGTGTTAAGTATACCGTGTCTAGGTGTAAGCCAAAGATGAAGGGCAAGATCAAATGGTCCAGGTACTATTCCCATGATGCCGCCTGTCTCATTTCTTTGATGCCTGTGAAGCTGTGGCATAGACAGATGGAGCAGAGGAACTCTTCACACCACAGGAGATCCAGTTTATAAACTCCCCTCTGAATTTGGTCCCAGTCAGACAGTAGAGAAAAAAATTGATGGCACTGTTGGTGTACCATAACTGATATACAAGTGCTTCTAGGAGATTCGACGCAGCTCTTTGCTTAGGGTAATGTCCAAGTACAGTCCCTATGTAGTTACGCAAGTTCACAAACACAACCACCGGTGTTGTCAAAATAAGAGAAGTAATGGATATGACTAGAACCATGATAGTGGTTCTGTAAGACATGGTCTTTCGGCTGTCAGTGTTTTGTGCAGAGCCAGCGTTGGATTCCACATGTGTAGCAATGGATGCTGAAGAAACTGCTTTGATCAGAGTGACAGACAAAATTATATCGCAGATAAATTGACAGACAAAGGGGATGACAGAAAACAGAGCTCCATGGAGCCAGTGGTAGACATGGAGAAAGAAATATCTATATGACCCTTCCATGGCATCACAAGAATAGGAATTGCCTGAAAAGACAAAGACTGTCCCCACCAAGGTATGACCATTGAAGACACAGGCAATGACAGTGATAATTGCAATAACAATCCACGTCCTTCTCAAAGTGCACATCATTCTCATCCTGTGTGGCCACAGAACCGCCATTGATCTCTGTACTGTCACAAAGGTCACCAGCCAGGGTGATGTAGTACTGCTGACGAAGACCAGCCAACGCCCAACCTTGCACACTGCTGGATGCAGAAGCCTAACATCTGTATGAAAAACGTATATTATCCATTTGTAAGCAGCCGTGGTACACAGCAAAATCAAGTCTGAAATGGCCAGAGCCATGAAAATAGCATGCTGAGAGGAGTTATTGTCCTTCATACGCCGCATGACGCAAACTGAGGCGATGTTTCCAAAGCTTCCCACCACAACCAGGACTGCAGGGTAAATTTTCCAGATCATCTCTGATGCCTGGTACTCGGGGTATTCAGTGAGTGACATCTGAGTTGTGTTGATGTTTCTGAGTCCATCACTATCAGGTGTAGAGTTGTTCATGTTTGGTCTGTTTCAGGTAGGTTGTAGTGATCCTTACTCTGGAGAAAAAATATGAAAATAGAAATGTAAAGAAATCCACATGGACATGTCTCTCTGTGATGTAGAGATAAAGTATTTAAATGATGACAATGATGCAGATGAGAGAGTTGATGGTGATGTTGATATAGTGGTGAACATGGTGATAATGATGCAAAGGGTGAAGATAAGGATGTATTTGTTGAGGATGACAATGAGGATATAGATCCATTACACTGAGCACTGTCTTTCAGTGGCAGGTAATACAGT
>CM060343.1:28100103-28145103 GCA_030674155.1 Stramonita haemastoma
TCATGCAATCCATAGGCGGAAGGAAATACTTTAAGGGAATTAGGTAATCCTGTGATGTACTTCTGATAAAACATGTTCATCTTTGTTTGTATCGCGTATTATCAGGAATTTGTGGCATAACATCACTATATTTTTCCTTAACTTCCGTTCTTATACTTATGTCTCTGATTCTGATCATTGCGATAAAATTGAAATGCTAATTGTGGTTAGACAACTGTCCTGGCGATTTGAACAGTAGTGGGTATGAGATGTATATAAGCTTAAGTTAACCAGTGATTGTAGAATACAGATAATTATGTGCTGCTGTATCAGATAGTTTTCTTTTTCTTTTTTATATTATATTGTGGCCTAAGGCCGGTGTTCAATTAAACACAGTGTTAGGTGTTCAGTGTTCTCTCTCTCTCTCTCTCTCTCTCTCTCTCTCTCTCTCTCTCTCTCTCTCTCTCTCTCTCTCTCTCTCTCTCTCTCTCTCTCTCTCTCTCTCTCTCTCTCTCTCTCTCTTTTCCCGCCCCTCCCCCCTCGTCCTCTCTCTCTCTTTCGCCCCCCTCCTCTTCTGCACCCCCAACTTATCTATCACTCTCTCTCCGTCCCCCTATCTTTCCCTTAGTGCTTTTTGTTTATTTAATAGCAGCACTGATTTTTGGTATGACATTGTTCTTGCACCAGAGAGTTTCAAATTCGTAAAGTTTTTGAGATGAGATGAGCCCGACATATTTTCTCCCAAACAGTTAGGTAACTCAGTTTATTTCTGTGTGTACTGCCCACAACTTTTGATAAAAGTCTGTACAATTTGTACATATTTGTCTTTAAGGCTTCAACGACCATACCAGTAAATGAATAAGAAACAAATGACAGACAAATCAAAACACCGATACAAACTCCGTTCTGTTACCCACACCTCTTGTTGCTCCAGTGAAAGACCAGAGCACTCTCCAATCTTTGCCTAGCAGTGTCCATCAGTGTGACACCCCGTCCCAATGTTGGTACTGCAGGTGTAACGAAATATTCATTCAGCAGCAGCTCTATCAATATTCTAATCCTAGCAGGCGTAGATGTGTAAATGCCAATGTTTTTCATTCATCATCATCATCATCATCATCATCATCATCATCATCATCATCATCATCACTACCCATCTCCTTTATCTTTATTTTCCAGGAAATGTTGGTATTGGACATATTTATTTCATTGTTATTTCAGAAGCCGGAGTTCACTTTGTACCTGAGACACTAGTCACTCTATCCAGGTGCAAAGCAGACGACTCGATACCTGCTTTGTTGTAGAGATGTAGTTGAAGAGGTAAATTCTCACAGACTGCTTGGACTTAGCATTGACAATAACTTGTTATGGTCAAGTCATGTCTATTCTCCGTCCAAGAAAATAGCTTCAACATTGTTTCCGCTGAATAGAGTTAAACTTTTTTTTTTAATCTGCTCACCAGGAAATTACTTTGTTATGCATACATTCAACCTGACATTTATTATGTGTCAACATGCTGGGACTTGAGAATTGCTTGAAACCTTTGGACAGTGCAGACGTTCGCTTAAGCTAATCCTTCTCAGATTTTCTTTGTTAGAAATAAGTCATTGCAAAAAGCTCAAAATTCTTCCGTTTTGTATGAGATGTCAAATTTAAAATGAAGGCACCTAATGTAAAAAATTATTACCACTTTTTTTTCCCCAGCTGACCTTAGTGAAAGATTTTGAGCCAAAAGCATTCCAGACAAAACTGCCCTTGTTACTCTTCAGTCAAGAACTGACCTATCAAATCTCATGACATCCCTTGTTTACTCAGGTGGCAGATTATGGAATGAATTTCCTCCCTTTGTGTATTTATCCTTGATACACAAAAAATAACATAAAAAAATACATAATAACATCTCTCTAAATGGAATACCTCGAAAATCTAATTGAAACCTTAAAGTTATTTTCACACTTTTGTTTTTTTCCTTCATTTTTTAAATTAGCATTTCTTCTTAATGGATCCACTTCGAATAGGTCATGCTATGCTTTGTACAGACAGTGAAGTGTTTGGTAAGCTGTATGATACTGTGCAGGACAGTGTCTTGACATCTGGGATGAAAAAGAGTATACCAGGGACATTGGAATTTCGTAGATACCCTTTTGCAGTGGAGATGAGGCCTGTGTCCTGTGTTCATGGGTAGGCCGTGTTGTGGGAGCTGTCAGGCGTGGATGTCCTTGATATCAGGGGTCGACATATTTGAGACTGTAGGCTAAACTGTCTGCACCTTTGGGGCTGGGATGAAACTAGTCAGAATAATTATGATATTTGCACGGTGCCTCACTGGTGGTTATGAATATTATGGTAGTGTGGTATGCCAGATGGGGAAGGTTGGGGTTGGGGCAGAGGTAGCTCAGACAGGTCAGCACAGCCTTGGGTAACTCTGGTTGGGCATTTTTCTGTGTCACACTGAAGATGGCTCTAATCACCTGAACCAGTGACTGAAAATCTTTTTGAGCAATCTTCTGCAAAGGTTGAATTGTGTTGGTATGCACAACTGTCAGTCCCCCCCCCCCCCCCACACACACACACACTTAATTTAGCACTCTTAACTGGTTGATGTTGGATTTATGCACTGTGTATGGTGCCTGTGGTGTAGAATGTTATTATAGTGACCGGTATTTTGTTTGCACAGTTCACTTGAATTTTTGTCGTTGTACAGTTCGTCACTGGGTAGGAGAGTGGGAATACTGAAAAGGTCACACTTTTTACTAAAAGAAACAGGCTTATTGGGGTTTGCAAAGTCTATCCAAATCACATAAATGGTGGTTAACTATTTACACTACACATGTATTGTTTATATAAGATTTTTTTCTGATATATAGAAGTAAGGAAAAGTGACTCTAAAAGTTACCTGTTTTGTTTCAATTTTGATATTATCTAGGGGGCCCAGTCACATTGGGTATTGTTGTTAACACCAGACACATTGGGGTGGAGGGATGGGGGATAGGGGGAAGAGAGGTAGGATGGAGTCCAAGTGAAAATAAGGAGATTGGTGATTATGTGTCTAACCTATGGGCCCCAGTCCCACAGTTTACATCTTTACTTTAACACTTTGTACCCCAAGGGTGCAGCTGTACTGCAGTCTCTGTGGACCAGCCCTGCAGCAGTTGAGTGCAGTGTGCACTGGGTCATCATAGTAAAATCATCATGTCTTTTTCTTTGAAGCCCATTTCTTGTGAAACTATGGTATTTTGTGGGAGAATGACTGCCTATTATGTGTGTGTGTGTGTGTGTGTGTGTGTGTGTGTGTTGTGTGTGTGTGTGGTGTGTGTGTGTGTGTGTGTGTGTGTGTGTGATATTAAGGTCTGTATTGCATAAAGAATAATGTATTAATTACAGTGTCAAATTACGTACTTGCTCTGATTTTAAGTAGTGACCCCACTGTTGTACTTATGATTCTTACACACTGCATGCACCAAATATCGTGCACTAACAAAACAAGCTATGCAAGTCAAATCACATAATAAATCAGAAGATTTAAAATAACATAAAGAGATAATATTTATAAATATGTTATACGTCCTCCAGCATAGCATCTAATATAATTAATAATATAATATAATATAATATAATATTAATATAATATAATATAATATAATATATAATATAATATAATATAATATAATATATATATATAATATATATATAATATAATATAATATAATATAATATAATATAATCTAAGGGAACCACTGAACTGTACAAATAACACTGTCACAGTACTCTCGTGGGATATACAGACAGTATTTCTACCCATATCTAAGTAAATTCCAGAACTTTTCTACACAACTGTATACATAATGCACAGAATGTTGGCACTTCACCAGGTCGATTGCTGCTTATTTTCCATGTAAACAGTTGGTGTTTACCATAGGGTTTTCACAGTACCAAGGCCACGCCCTCCCCAGTCAACCCCCACCTCCACCCCTCCATCCCTTTAATCTGGGTGATCAGGCTTCTCAAGTGGCACACAATAAGTATCCAAGGCTCGAAGCTTTAATATTTTTTGCCAAAACAACGCATGACTCTGTTAAAAAAAATCCCGTAACTTCCTCAGCAGTGAAAATTGGATGTACGAAAGCATATGACACGTAAAGCAACAATAAACACAACAAAAACACACTCAATATATATATATATATATATATATATATATATATATATATATATATATATATATATATATATATATAGTTATATCTATCTATCTATTATCTATCTATCTATCTATCTATCTATCTATCTATCTATCTATCTATCTATCTATCTATCTGCAGCCAAGGTGGCAGCTAAAGCCAACAAGCTAAAAGGACAAAGTGAGAATAGAACAGATTGGGAAGACCAAAGTGAAGTAACTCATGTGATAGGGATATATCCATAATAGGTCCATGGTACAGGGGAGATGACTGTGTGGTATGGATAAATCCATAAGGGGGAGGGGGGTAGAAGGTGTCAAAACATGACACACTTCACGGCATACTGGTCTGTTTACATGGAAGCAGTCAAAAGTATGTGAGAGAAAAATGATTAAAAAAGGAGGAAGAGGTGAGCTCGAAGAGAGGGGGGTAGTGCAAGGCTGTCAGTAGCCTAGCCCTTAATACAAATTAGACATAGTGGCCTTGCTATGATGATCTGTCTCCATGGTAAGGAGATATTGTACTAGACACGAAGGGTGTGAAGGTCTACATGCCTACACACACACACACACACACACACACACACACACACACACACACACACACACACACACACACACACACACACACACAACTTCACTTCCATTTATGAATAGGTAGACAGTATGGGTGCAGGGAGCTTGAGAGGTACTTCACATCCTTGTTGACAATAAGCTGGCAACATCGACACTAACACAGACACAACACAATGGCTGAATGGTCACAGATAAACAGTGTTTCAGTTTTTGTGTGGGGTGGGATGATTAAACATTGGAATGACAACACTTGAAATAAAATTGACTTACTTTTTCACTGATATATCTATCGCAAGAACACAGCCTTGGAAGAGGATTAATACCACAGGTTCAGTCCATAATAAATGGAAGAAAACCACTGGTATACATTGAATGTTATTGGAAGCCAAATCCCACTTAAATACAATTTTCTTGAGAGCATGAGAACACTTGTCTGCACCCGTAACTGACAGAGAGATATGATAGATTGATTGATTGATTGGTTGATTGGTTGATTGATTGATTCTTTTATATCGAGGATAATCCAGTACATCCAGTACTTGTGTGTATGCAGTTTTGTAAATGTCATCTGTTCCCACCGGCACACGATGGCCTACTCTTACGAAAAGGGAACAGGATTTAACGTGTGCACAAGATGTTCTGCTGGGTTCGCACACGGGGCCTGGGTTTAAAGTCTCATCCGAAGGACTTACTACAAATCTACTCATGGGTTTGGGACACATGGCTTTACAGTATTTCTGGAATAATCCATTTAGGAATTTGCCTTTTCAGGTTAAGAGAGAGTGCCAGAGAGAGAGAGAGAGAGAGAGAGAGAGAGAGAGAGAGAGAGAGAGAGAGAGAGAGAGAGAGAGAGAGAGAGAGAGAGAGAGAGAGAGAGAGAGAGAGAGAGAGAGAGAGAGATGCATGGTATGTAAGGGTAGATATTCATAAAACTTTTGTTTCTAATACAAAATGTGCTTTGGTATTTTTTGATGTCTCACCATTGGTTAAGAGCAACATTCGAAGTTTGTTAATGATTGACATCATCTTATCCAATCAGTGAGGAATTCCACAGCATATGCCGCCACTGTAGTGGCCTATGCCGCCACTGTAGTCTAGTGGTTAGGGCGGACTTGTAATCTAAAGGTTGCCGTTCGATCCCAGCTTTCGGCTATGGCGTTGTGCCCTTGGAAAAGGCACTTTACGGCTATTTTCTCACCCCACCCAGGTGTAAAAGGGGTACAAACCTTGTGTTGGGGGTTAACCCTGCAATTGACTGGCGTCCTATCCAGGACTACTTTTAGTCGCTTAACACCACAGAAACCGGGATAAGCACTGGCCTGATGAGCCTTAGGCTCGGGACAGACTTTAACTTACTGAGTATAGTAAACTATATTTAAACAAATCTACACATGGGTTTGGGACACATGGCTTTACAGTATTTCTGGAATAATTCATTTAGGAATTTGCCTTTTCAGGATGAGAGAACAGTTCCTGTCATTATCTTAATCATCAAGAGACCGTGGGCTTTGGTATAGAAGGAAATGTTTAACTAAGTATTATTTACTTCTAGTAAGCTTATTTTCTTCAAAAGAACCAGTTGAAGAGCATGTTTATACAGTCTTAGTAATGGTATGAGAGTTTTTTGCACTTACAGAGTCTACAGGGTTTAAGCATGATATATAAAGATTGCATATAAGCTTGAAAGAAGTGTTTCATTGAGGAAAAGTGAAGACAGTTTTTTTTTTTTTTCAAAATTAGTACATGTATTTGATAGATGGAATATGTGGTAAAACCAGCTGGATTTTTTGTCGAATTTTACTCCTAAAACTTTGAGGTAAGGTTGTTTTATTTTGTTAACTTCCTTTTTGGTTTGGATTGGACCATGTTTGTGCGATAAGTTTTGTCTCTTTTGTCTGGTGCTGATAAATCGTGCATTGTGTTTTTTAGATTTGTATTTAAACATGTGGTTCAGTTCAGTCCACGATGCAAGGTCTCCAAATTAGGTGTTTGTCATATATGACACCAAGGTAGGTGAGTTCATTGTCATTCTTGAGCCTTTTCTTCCCTAGGTGGAAAGATTGTGGTTTCTGTTTTGTTGAGAGGGTGAACAGGTTGTGGATGATTTATCTTCATTGATCTTCACATACCAATCCTCAGCCCAGGCTGCAATCTTGTTAAAAGCCATCTGTAGTCAATATGCTGCTGTGGTAGCACATTTTTCAGTGCACCACATCACAAGGTCATAGGCGTAATGGGCAGTTTTGACTCCTTTGGGCAGTTCAGGCAGCAGGTCATTCATGAAAATCAAGATAAGTGTGGGCAAGACAACACCTCCCTGTGGAACTCCATGTCTGATAAACTTTTTCTTGCTGTAGTGATTGTTTAGAGTCACGCATGCCCTTCGATTGTGTAGGAAAGACTTGATCCAGGAGAACATGTTGCCTTCGATTCCATTTCTGTGTGTCTTCACCAGTAGACCGTCTGTCCATACTTGGTTGAAAGCCTTCTGCAGGTCTATCCAGGCATCAAAGACAAGCTTCTGCTCCTGAAAAGCATCTTCTATCTCTTGTGATAGGTATGTGGCTTAATGTCATCATATTTGGTGTGAATAGCTGTGTTGTCAGCAAATAGTTCATATTTGGATTTTATATGGAGAGAAAAGCTGCTTATATATGTGAGAGGGAAAATGGGTCAGAATTGAATGAGTGTGTAAATGAGTGGGTGAGTGAGTGAGTGAGTGAGTGAGTGAGTAGGTGAGAAGGTATCACTAATATATGAAAGCTGAAGGAAATGGCACGACAGAAATTGGCAATTCTGCGGAAGCTAGCCGGAACTAACTGGGGTGCCAATGAGAGAATTCTCGAGACAGTTTATACAGGAACTGTAAGGCCCCACTTGGAATATGCTGCTCCAGCTTGGGCAACAACAGCAGAATCTCACCCAAAAGTCCTGGATAAAGTACATAATCAAGCTGTGTGACTCATCTTGGTGCTATGAGATCTATCCCCTTCAGAACTACGGAATACCTGAGTGGCACCCAACGCTCAATACTCGGCGTGACACCATGACTCTAGTGCAGGCAGAGAAATACAAGTGTCTTTTGGAACACCAATGCACCATACAATGGAGAAGCCAACAAGAAACATGATAAAGCGTGGGAGTTTCATCCACCATAAGCCATGTACTCAGACGACAGCAACTGAACAGTCTACCTGTCCATTCTGTTCCATGGGACCCAGCTACTCTACCAAAGCCATGGGAAGCCAACCAGAGGGAGCCTGAGATCCATACCACTGTCCAGTATGTGGCTTCAAAAGGAACTCAGAGCAACACCAGTAAGAAGGCACTCACCTCGGCCATGATAGAAGACTTCTATCCAGAACAGGCCTGGATCCATGTCTACACAGTTTGGATCAGCTACAGATGCTACTTTCAATGGAGGAGCAGGAGTACTGATCAAGTACCCATCTGGAGAAGTAGAAACAGCAAACATTCCAACAGAAATACACTGTACTAACTACCGTGCATAAACTCAAGTCCTGAAACAAGCTGCCACCATGGTCAGACACTCCAAAGATAATGTCGGCAAGTAGTTTTTTTTCACTGATGCACTGTCAGTCCTACAAGCTCTGTCCGCATACAAAGAAACAGAACTCCAACAGAACTACAGCCTCTTACACAAAACAAACGTGTAACGCTGCAATGGATTCCTGCACACTGTGGCATAACTGGCAATGAACAAGCTGCTGAATCTACAAAACAGGGGGCACAAAAAGAGCAGTGTGAAAGCAGCCTCACCTTCCATGAAAAGAAGACAATCATCAAATCTATGGCCTGACCTAGAGTAGAGAAGGATGACTACCTACCACCTCAAAAGAGAATATAAAGTCACTATTCTAAGACTCTGCTCTGGGCACAAATACGCTAAACCACCATATGTCCACAAAACTGAAGCTTGCTCCTTCTCCCCTGTGTGCCTGTGGTAAAGAAAACCAGACAGGCAAGCACATCCTTCACGAGTGTACGCTATTCAGCGACCTGAGGAAGAAAGTGTGGCTGACGGAGATAACCCTTCAGAACAAGCTTTACAGCCCACAGAGGAGCTGGAAAGGACATGCCATTATTTTTCCCAGACCCTTCTGACAGTGTAAAGCGAACAAGAGAAGGAGAAGAAGTTCAGTCCACTCAACAAGATCATCAGCGCTTTCTTGTAATGTGTTTGTAAAAGACTTAATGTCATCATATTTGGTATGAATGGCTGTGTTGTCAGCAAATAGTTCATATTGGGATTTTATATGGAGATGAATGTTCTTTATATATGTGAGAGAAAAAAATGGGTCAATGTTTAATGAGTGTATAAATGAGTGGGTGAGTGAGTGATGAGTAGGTGAGAAGTATCACTTATGGAAAAAAAAAATAACGATTACATCTTCAATACTAATTGTAATCAAGAAAATCAAGGTAATAGGAACATTGATAATTAACCTCCACAAAAAGAATGACGTTGCAGAGAATAACATAGAAAACATATATTAGACAAAGTCAAGAAATTAAAAATCTTTGCATGTCAAAATTTATAAACATACAGCTGTGTGTGTGGGAGGAGAGAGAGAGAGAGAGAAGAGGAGAGAGAGAGAGAGAGAGAGAGAGAGAGAGAGAGAGAGAGAGAGAGAGAGAGAGAGAGAGAGAGAGAGAGAGAGAGAGAGAGAGAGAGAGAGAGAGAGAGAGAGAGAGAGATCGTATTGACAACATACTATTCTCATGATGCCTCCTGTCTCATTTTCTGGATGCCTCTGCAGATGTCTCATGGACAGATGGAGCAGAGGAACTCTTCACACCACAGGAGATCCAGTTTTTAAACTCCCTTCTGAATTTGGTTCCAGTGAGGCAGTAGAGGAAAAAGTTGATGGCACTGTTGGTGTACCATAACTGAAAAGCTAGTGCTCCAAGGAGATCTAATACAGCTATGTGCTTAGGATGGTGTACAAGAACAGTATATATGTAGCTAAACAAGTTCACATACAAAACCACAGGTGTGGTCAAAATAAGAAAAGTGATGGATATGACCAGAACCATCACAGTAGTTCTGTAAGACATGTTCTTACGACTGTCAGTGTTTTGTGCAGAACCAGTATTGAATTCCACACGTGTAGCAATGGATGCTGAAGAAACTGCTTTGATCAGAGTGACAGACAAAATTATATCGCAGATAAACTGACAGATAAAAGGGACAACAGAAAACAGAGCTCCATGGAGCCAATGGTAGACCTCGTGAAAGAAATAGCCGTAAGACCCTGCCATGGCACCACAATAATACGAATCGCCTGACATCCCCACCAACATATGACCATTCATAACACATGAAATGACAGCAATCACGATATAACAATCCAAGTTCTTTGCACAGTGCACATCACCCTCATCTTGTGTGGCCACAGAACCGCCATTGTTCTCTGTACCGTCACAAATGTCACTAGCCAGGCAGATATAATACCAGTGACATAGACCAGCCACATTACCATTTTGCACAGTGCTGGATGCAGAAGCTCAATATCTGTATGAAAAACGTACAAAATCCATTTCTGAGCAACTCTTGTACACAGAAAGCTCAAATCTGAAATGGCCAGAGCCATGAAAATAGCATGCTGAGTGAGTTTTTGTCCTTCATACGCCGCATGACGCAGACTGAGGCGATGTTTCCAAAGCCTCCCACCACAATAACGACTGCAGGGTAAATTTTCCAGATCATCTCTGCTGCCTGGAACTCTGGGGAACTTATGACCATCATCCAAAATGTGTCGATGTATGTGAGTTCACGATCATCAGCTGTAGAGTTGTTCATGTTTGGTCTGTGTTAGGCAGGTTGTAGCAATCCTTATTCTGAAAATATTATGAACAACAAAGAAATGTAAAGAAATCCATATGCACAACTTTCTCTCACAACTCTTACAACCAAATACTTTATAACAGTCCTCAGTCAGGAGTCCACGTTCTGGTCTTGCTCTTTTATGTAGATGAAAGAATTGTTTCATTTTCATTAACTGGGGGTCACTTCTGTGGAAAGCTAAGACTGTGGCACAATCAGTTTTGCTTTCAGCTAGCAGCTCACGTGTGCTATCTTCTGGGTTTGGCCTTGTATCCAGAAAAACACAAAGTTTGAATAGATTTCAAGGCCATCACCACCGACAAAAAATGAACAATATGCCTACTTTGATGGCCTCTGAATTAGCTGATGCTTCAGTGGCTTAAAGAAAAACACCAACAGGAAGTTTCCATTCGCCAATTCTGCCCTTCGATTTTCGCCCCTTACACATAGTGTCTCGGGCAAAAGTACGTAAAAAAATGCCACCATGTAATTTGTCAGCTGGCTTATGAAGTTAGCAATACCGACATATGTTACGAAACACGTGCACATAGGACACTGAGCCATTTGCTTTCTCAGACGATAAATTACGGTCGTTTATTCCAAACGGTACAAGCCTTTTTAGTTGCGAACCTAAATGCTACACTGGACAAATGAACACTTAGACCAGCCACTATGGCACAATGATTATCGCCTTCGATTTTGAACTGGAATTGACGTGGGTTCAAATCCAATGATTCTATGGGATTTTTTAGACTCTGACTTGCTCTTACCCAATGTGTGTGTGTGAAGGCGCGGGGTGGGGGTTGGGGGGGGGTGTATAACCAAACAGTCCAGCTTTTTCCACTTTACTATCAATGCGAATTTGAGAGTGTCGCTAAAATTACCTGATCAACGCTGCAGGTGTCTGTATCTCTCTGATCCCGTTGACGCCAGGCTATAATTGTTATGATAGTAAGCATAGAGTAAAACCCTGTCAAGTGGGATCATAGATGCACTTCCATACCAACATCCCTACATCATCCTCATTGCCTGGAGTTAACATCAGTGCTGACTCCACTTTCCCCAAAAGTCCTTCGGATGAGACTTTAAACCGAGGCCCCGTGTGCGAACGCTCGCAGAACATCTTGCGCACACGTTAAATCATGTTCCGCTTTTCGTAAGAGTAGGCCATCGTGTGCCGGTGGGAACAGATGACATTTACAAAACTGCATACACTGCATAAACTGCATACACACACACATCAAGGCTCTGTACGAGAACGCAAGAAGTGCAGTCTTCATAAACAATCACGTGGGCGAGTTCTTCAAGACCACGGTTGGGGTTCGCCAGGGCTGCCTTCTCTCACCTGTACTTTTCAACCTCTTCCTCGAAAACATCATGACAGAGACACTGCAAAACCACCACACTTCCATCTCCATTGGTGGAAGACCCCTTTGCAACCTCAGATTTGCAGATGACATTGACCTCATGGGCAGCAGCAAACAAGAACTGCAAATCCTCACAGACAATTTAACAGATCGAGCGAGCGCATACGGCATGGAGGTCAGTACAGAGAAATCAAAGATCATGGTCAACAGCGCGAGTAATGACATCACGGAAATAAAGATGAATGGAGAAATACTAGAAGAGGTGAGCCAATTCAAATACTTAGGCTCCATCCTAACAAAAGATGGCACATCAAACAATGAAGTGAAAGCTCGCATTGCAACAGCAACATCTGCTCTAGTCAGACTCCAGAGGATTATCAGAAGCAACAACATCAGCTTCTGCACCAAATACCACCTTTACAAATCCCTCGTGATATCTATCCTCCTATATGGCTGTGAATCATGGACTCTGACAGCAGAGTTAGAGAGGAGAATCCAAGCATTCGAGAACAAGTGCCACAGAAGACTCCTCAAAATATCATACAAAGAACACAAGACCAATAACTATGTGAAAGAAGAAATCAAAAAGCGTGTGGGCCCCCAAGAGCCTTTGCTCTCCACCATAAAGAGGAGAAAGCTGATGTGGTTTGGTCACACCACAAGACACAACACCCTAGCAAAAACCATCCTGCAAGGAACAGTCGAGGGCAAGAGAAGAAGAGGCCGCCAAAAGAAATCGTGGGTTGACAACATCAAAGACTGGACCGCCCAACCCCTGCAACATCTCCTACTAGCCACACAGGATCGTGAAGCATGGAAAAAGATCGCTGTTGCGTCTTCTCTCATGTCCCCCCTACGTCCTTTGGGACATGGGACTGAGTGAGTGTGAGAGTGATACACACGGGAACTGGATTAAAAAAGCACAAGAGTGCTTGTTCCATTATCCTCGATATAAAAAAAAAATAAAAAAAAAAATAAAAAAATAAATACCACTGATCATCATAGAATAATAAAAGTTGACCTCTGATTCGGTGGCTCCCATTGCTCTGGTCTCATGGTGACTTCATATTCGGTTTCTCCATACACTTCTGTGCCTGTGGTGAGTTTGCTTCTAAACCTTTAGGGTTTGGGGTTCACTGGGGATGGTCGTTGGACATCTCGGGTGTGTGACTCACTCAGTTTGGCTCCCCGACAGAGTTTAAACTGTCTTTAGTAGTGGGGCTCAGTAGGGGGTGCCCTGTGTATGTTAGCTCAGAACAGGTACCGCTGAACACCACCAAAGTGACCCAACAGCAGTGCAGGGCCCCTCTGGCTAGTGGCCTACAGCAGCCTGATATTGGTAGACTCCCTGTCAACTCTTGACCCCGACTCTTGACCCTGTACATAACGAATCTGGCCGTGGCTGTGGCGGGGGGTTTACAATTGGCGGTGTGAGATCAGCAGGACGAGGACGTTACAGAGGATGAGGCAGCAAACATGAAAGAAAAGAATAAATACCTACACCGCAACTCTACAGACTTTTAGTGTGTTGTGTGTGTGTGTGTGTGTGTGTGTGTGTGTGTGTGTGTGTGTGTGTGTGTGTGTGTGTGTGTGTGTGTGTGTGTGTGTTGTATGTGTGTGAGAGTGCGTGTGTGTATGTGCGTGTGTATGTGTATGTGTGTGTGTGTGTGTGTGTGTGTGTGTGTGTGTGTGTGTGTGTGTCTGTCTGTCTGTCTGTCTGTCTGTCTGTCTGTGTCTGTGTGTGTATCTGTGTCTGTGTCTGTGTGTCTGTGTGTCTGTGTGCATGTGTTTGAGCGCGTATATATACACCATGTACAATTGTGTGTGCATAAGTACTAGCGAATACATAATCATGTGCTTAATCTTGGCTTATGCATTGCAGAATCCCAACTGGTATAAAATTGGACAGCACTGGTATAAAGCCTATAAAATAAGGAAATCTACTAGAAATGTAATACTAGAAAAATTGATTAAAAACACTGCTTTTAAAGCAAACTAACCAACGTAATTGAGAATATAGCAGAAGAGAAACACAATCCAAGCAAAGCATGTATCTTAACAAATCATTTACCAATAACAAAGCTATCAAAACAAACTAACTATAATAACACACATTTTAGCAATCACAAACTATCAAAGCAAACCAACTATCTTAACAAATAGCTTTTTTTTTACAATAACAAAACTATCAAAACAAACAAACTGTTTGAACAAATAATTTAGGACAACAAAACAACCAAAGCAGAGCAGCTATCTTATTAAATGATCAAGTAATAACATAACAAAAAAACATCAAAACAAACCAACCATCTTAACAATATTGTGCAATAACAAAACTATCAAAGCAAAAAAACTCTCTTAACAAATATTATTTTAGCAATAAATAAACTATTTTCAAATGATGCAGATGGAGAGAGAAATACTGAAGCATCAGTAAGTTAGATAAGGTGTCTACCATTGCTTATGTACCATTGGACTTCAAAGCTATGTCACACAAGTTCCCCATAACACCTGGTCTTTGTGATGTGTCTTGATGTGACAGGCGTTTGTTTGTTGGGTTTTTTTTTTTAAAGGAAACTCAGTTAAAAACAAGTCATATTTAATCAATAGCTCACCTTTATGCTGCAGTTTATATAAGTATGTGTTGCCAGGTGTTGTTAAGTGCAGAAAAGTGTATTGTTCTACGTGAGCATCACACTAACACTAGTATCACCACACAGGTGTGATAAAAGCGAAACAACACAAAACGTCTGTGATCCTTAAAAAAAATGTTCTTTGCAGTCTCTAAAGTAGTGATAGTGATGGCACATATACACATCACATCACAGAAAGCACAAGTTGTGTGTGTGTGTGTGTGTGTGTGTGTGTGTGTGTGTGTGTGTGTGCGTGCGTGCGTGCGTGCGTGCGTGCGTGCGTGCGTGCGTGCGTGTGTGTGTGTGTGTGTGTGTGTGTGTGTGTGTGTGTGTGTGTGTGTACCTATTGCTGTCACCTGTCAAGCCTTAGCAGACTGAAAACCTATTTTTTGTTGTTGTCGCTTTTTCTGTTATCAGCACATTTGTTCTTTTTGCCATTGCATGCAGTTTTAAAAGAAAAGTGTAGTGATAACTATAAAATAGTCAATGGTGTCATGTTTTCAGGCATCTATGCTGTGAACCCACTGGGAGGTCAAATATCTCCACAGTTGTGTATGTAGCACAGGCCACCAGGCTTGCAGGAATGTGTGTTATTTTCGGGGTCACTCTCCTCCCTAACTTCATCATTTCCTTCCTCCTCTTCCTCCTCAGCTTTTGATACCCGACTCACTTAACATTTATCATTCTTTTTTTTTTTTTTTCTACTTCCAATACGAACACATTCAATTCATCGTGTAGTTATTTAGATGAATCATCTGCTACCAATGAAGACACCATTTGCTTTGCCACACACTAGGAGCAAAAAGCGTTTCTATCATTAGATTTATCACTGGCACCCTTGAAACCCCCCCTGCAACACCCCACCAAATTTCAGAAACATTGTGTGAGAACCACACCATGTGTGTTGTGTGTGTGTGTGTGTGTGTGTGTGTGTGTGTGTGTGTGTGTGTGTGTGTGTGTGTGTGTGTGTGTGATGGAAAAGTACTGCCCACATGATTAGGACCAACTACCTGCTAGGGCTGGATCAAAATCTAGCAGTGGTTGCCCTTACTCTTGGCTTTGACAGTCATGAGCCTAAGACAGTTAAATCCAAGGCTTGCAAATGGTCACCCGTCCACTTGATAACCACACTCTTTCAGGTTTGCATCTTTATCCCATGCTAGTTATGTGTGTCTGTTGGTCTGCGTGTTTATAGATCTGTGTATCTGTGTCCAGCTTACATTCCCCGTGTACATGTGGATTCTTTGTGTTTGTGAACTCCAGCTGGGTTGCACACCTGTTCCCTCTTCTCTGCATTTCTACGTGCAGGCTAGCTTCTTGTGATATTCCTGGGTGTGAGTGAGGGTGTGGATGGTTAGTCCAGTGGCAGTAGCCTTACATAGGAGGAGGTCATGTCTGGAGGAGGGGGAGAGTCAGTCTTTGGTCAGAAGACATGGTCGCCATTCCAGCGTTGGCTGTTGGGCGACATCAGTGGGTTATCTCCACTTGGAGAGCAGGGTAGAGTGGTTGTTTTGTAGGATGTTGGGCTTTCAAGGTCCTGGTGGTCAGCACATCTTTGTTTTGCCATCGGTGTTTCGTCGTTGTCCGTCTTGTCAGCATGTCTTGGGTGCAGTAGTGGTCTTGTGTCCTTAGTGACATGTGATGGTTTATAGCTGTGTTTGGTTTCCGTGTGGTTTCAGCTGTTGTTGTTATAGTTGTTATGGAGTCTTGATATGTAAATCCAGCACTTGAGTTAAAGGTTATAAGTGTGTTTTGCAGGAGATTTCCTCCGTCTCATGGTTTACTCTTTGTCAAATAGAACTACTATTTTCATATAGGGAATGAAAGGCTGTTTATCTGTAGTGTATGTTTTAAATAGTAATGCTTCTATTTGAGAGAGCTTTAATTGTATTTTGGAATACTCAGCACTTATAAATTCGAATTGATACGGAAGTCGTGAGTGATTTGTGTTATAGTGCGATTGTGTGTTAGACAATAGGCAATGATTGGCACTGTTTCACTGTAAGGACATTGCACTTTTGTGGGATGGTAGTTTAAATGTTTAAGAATTAAATTCCACTGATCGTGGACAGTTGATAAGGAAGCTCAGATGTAGTTGAAGTTAAAAGTCGATGTTTTCCCTGAATACAAGGCGAAATCTCTGGGACAATGTGTCAACCTAGAAGGATGTAAGGGAGATAATCTTAGGTGCCATAGCGCTAGTTACCAGCATGTGCCAAGGGAGAGATCATTGTCTGTTTCAGTTTCTTGGATGACTCCAGCTACAGAGTCAGGCCTGTGAGGCCCATGTTTTGTACATCCCAAGCAAGTGTCCTTTCCCCTTCCAGTTTTTAGTTATCTATTTACTTATTTTATTTTATTCTTTTATGTCGAGGATAATGGAATAAGCACTCGTTTGCTTTTGATATCCAGTCTTCGTGTGTATGCAGATTTTGCAAATCGTGTCCTTTGTGTTCCCACCCGTACACAATGGTGTACTCTTACGAAAAGCAGAACAGGATTTAACCTGTGCGCAAAATGTTCTGCGTGCGTTCGCACACAGGGCCTCAGTTAATAGTCTCTTCCAAAAGGACTTTTGGGAGAATGGAGTCAGCACTTATGTCAACTCCAGTGGAAAAATCCCTGCAATGGGAATCGAACTGGGTCGTCGAATTGCGAGCGTAATTTTCTGACCACTAGCTATCCTGTCCCATTTGCCTTTTCCCTGGGTCCATCTCCTTTCCCCTTAAACCCATTTCCCTTCTCCCCACTCCAGTCCACCTTCATCATCATTGGACAAGGCATACATCATGTTTTCATAATACTAAAATCTGATGGCTCATTCCGGTTAAATTTGAACAAGTTTGATGACCATGATAGAATACCAACATTTCAGAACAGAAAATGTACACTACTTCTGTGATGAATATAAAGGCTTTATATAGCATCAGTTAACTTGCCCATTTTATTACTCTGTCCCTAATATCACAAAAATGTTTGGATTTTGTTTGGAGAGATCAGTTTTACAAAAGCACTTATTTCACAATTGCTTTGGCGTCTTGCCCAAGTTTGTTTGTTTTTTCCCCGCTAGACTTATGAAACCCGTGTATACACATAAGTAGCAGACAACTGTATTGTCTTCCTGTGTCAGTCTTAAATGCAGGATGCCACAATTCAGGAGTGTAAACATAATACTGATTATCAAATTAAGGATTTGTGATTCATCAAATTGTATTATTGATGCTAAACAATCTGTTTTCACACTTACTAGAAAATTGACTTACCTTCGTTATACCTACCTCTTCCTACCCTCCTCTTCCTTCTCCACTATCTTCTCTTTCTCCTCATCCTTCTCTACCACCTTCTCTTCCTCCTCTTCTTCCTCTCTCTCTCCTCCTCTTCTTCCTCCTCCTCTTCTTCCTTGTCGCTTCCTCCTCCTCTTCTTCCTCCTCCTTCCTCCTCTTCTTCTCCTCCTCCTCCTCTTCTTCCTTTTCTCCTCTTCTCTCTTCTTCCTCTTCTTCTTCCTCGTTTTTCTCCTCCTCTTCTCCTCCTCTTCTTTCCTCTCCTCTCTTCCTCTTCCTCCTCCTCCTCCTCCTTTCCTCACTCTTCTTCTCCTCCTCCTTTCTTCTTCCTCCTCTTCTTCCTCCTCTTCTTCTTTCTCCTCCTCCTCTTCTTCCTCATCTTCCTCCTCCTCTTACTCCTCTCCTTTCCTATATCTTATCTCCCTCACCATTCTCTTCTTTCTCCTCTGCCTCCTCTTCATCCTTCTCCTCTTAATCATCTTTCCCCACACTACTTTATGACCCCAAATAAAAACAAATCCCAGTGACTCAAGTAAAAGTGTATTAAATACAGACATATAAAAAATAATCACGATGGGAAATAACAGGGTATTTTACTGTCACGCCACTTTACACTAGGAGCAATCTTCTCAAACCACATAGCAACAGACTCATGATGGCAGCCTGACATAACACAACCCTCACAGAGACCAGTTCCAGACAAACTATGGCATCGTCCACACCCTGTCTTCCAATCCACCCACAATCAGACTTTGAAATAAAGTTACTCACTAGTGTTTATGGTACTCCAACGTAGTCCCCCTCTGATATTTTTTCGCCTCCTCCTCCTCCTCCTCCTCTTCTTCTTTCTTCTTCTTCTTCTTCTTCTTCTTCTTCTTCTTCTTCTTCTTCTTCTTCTTCTTCTTCTTCTTCTTCTTCTTCTTCTTCTTCTTCTTCTCTTCTGTCTCTCGTCGTCGTCACAACTCTTCCTAATTCTTCTTCGCAGTTTTTTGTAATTTTTCCTCTTCGCAATTCTTCTGCATCTTCTTCAAAAGTAAAAATTTATTGAAAAACACACAGGCAGAATGACGCATACTGTCGGTGACACGCTACTACTACGTTATATAAAGTCACAAATAAGTATGAAATAATACACTGAGTAACAACCCCCCTCCTCCCTCGCCCCGCTCGTCTCTCTCTCTCTCTCTCTCTCTCTCTCTCTCTCTCTCTCTCTCTCTCTCTCTCTCTCTCTCTCTCTCTCTCTCTCTCTCTCTCTCTCTCTCTCTCTCTCTCTTCAAAGTTTCAAGAGCTAATTGTAGAACTTTACTGTGTCAGTCAATTACTTGGAAGAAAAGCGTAAATCTGACGTGAACATTTATCGAGAAACGGGCGTGTGTGTGTGTGGTGTGTGTGTGTGTGTGGTGTTTGTTGTTGTGGTGTTGTGGTTGTGTGTGTGTATGTGTGTGTGTGTGTGTTGTGCGCGCATGTTGTGTGTGTTTCTATCGTGGTGTTGTGCGTTGTTGTGTGTCTTGTGAGTGTTGTGTGTGTTGTGGTGTGTGTGTGTGTGTGTGGTGTGTGTGTGTGTTGTGTGTGTGTGTGTTTTGTGCGTTCATGTGTGCGTGAAGTGTGCGTATATACGGACTACATGCCTATGAGCATGCGTGCGTGAGTTGTGGAAGTGGGTATGGTGTACGTGCGTGCGTGCGTGCGTATGTGTGTGTGTGTTGTGTGTGTTGTGTGTGTGTTGTGTGTGTGTGTGAGTGTGTGTGTGTGTGTGTGTGTGTTTTGTGTGTGTGTGTGTGTGTTGTGTGTGTGTGTGTGTGTGTGTGTGTGTTGTGTGTGTGTGATGTGTGGTGTGTGGTAATACGCACACTGCATGTTTTTTGTCTGCTTTGGTTAGTTGGGAAAATGCATAAATTGCGCACAATAATTACATGTTTTATTACGCGCGCGCCGCGCGTGTGTGTATGTGTGTGTGTGCGGTGGTGTGTGTGGTGTGTGTGGTGTGTGTGTGTGTGTGTGTGTGCGTGGTGGTGTGTGTGTGTGTGTGTGTGTGTGTGTGTGTGTGTGTGTGTGTGTGTGTGTTTACATACACACATGCATGTTTTTTTGTCTGCAATAGTTTGTTGGGAAAATGTATTAATTGCGCACAAATAATTATGTTTTAATTACGCGCGCGCGCGCGTGTGTGTGTGTGTGTGTGTGTGTGTGTGTGTGTGTGTGTGTGTGTGTGTGTGTGTGTGTGTGTGTGTGTGGTGGTGTGTGTGTGTGTTGTGTGGTGTGTGTGTGTGTGTGTGTGTGTGTGTGTGTGTGTGGTGTGTGTGTGTGTGTGGTGTTTGTTTTTTTGTGCGTGTGTGAGTGTGTACGCAAAAATGAGAAAGGATCGGAGAGAGTGAGAGAGAGTAGAGAGAGGAGAGAGAGGAGGAGAGATGAGAGAGAGTAGGAGTAGAGAGTAGGAGAGGAGGAGAGAGGTGGTATGAAGACAGATCAGAGAAGTAGCAGCTAGAGACGAACAACAGACACAGACACAACAACAACAACAGACAGCAAACACTTACACACACACACACACACACACACACACTTACAACACACACACACACACACACACACACACACACACACACACACACACACACACACACACACCACGCACACACACAAGCACAACATAAACACACACACACACACACACAACACAACACACACACACACACATACACACAGACACACAAAGCTTTTGGTTTCATTAGTCATTCTCTTCTCTCTAGAAAATTAGTACTTTAAAAAATGTCCAATTAAGCTTAAAAGTAAACCAACGTCAACAACTCGTGGAAATAATTTTCAAGCCATATAAATTGCTTTCAGTAAACATTGGTGTGCCCCAGGATTGATTTTGGGACCACTTACTTTCATTTATGTAAAAGATATCCCGTTGTGTATAGAATGCTTGTGTTAACTTTTACCCGCTGAGACCTGAATTTAGTCAAACCATACTTACTTCAATGAATTAGAAAGGAATGTACAGAAAAATACATATGTGGATTCATTTTTTTAAATGTGTTTTATTTTTATGCATTTATTCTTTTATATCAGGTGAATTGAATTACCACTCATAAATCATGTGCATTTTCACATCGAGTCCCCGTGTGTATGCAGTTCTGTGCATCTTGTAATCTGTTCCCACAGGCACACAATGGCCTACTCTAAAAAATGCGGAATAGGAATTAACGCGTGCACAATTTGTTCTGCGTGGTTGGCACATGAATCTCGGTTTATAGTCTCATCTGAAGGCACGTGCAGGGAGTGGAGACAACACTGATGTTAACTCCAGGGAAAAATCCTCTCGAACAGGAATTGAATTCGGGTCGTCAAATCGCCCGCGCAATGTTCTGACTACTAGGCTCTCCCGTCCTTCGATAAGATGATGAAAAGGACTTATTAAAATCACTGGTCTCTAAACTCCAGTGAAACTAAATGCATGCTTGTGATCATGTGTCAAAAGCGGCAATAATGGCGGTGTTTATTTCGATCACTTAAACAAATCTAGGTGAACAAGTCCAAGAATTCACATAACATTAATTATTAGAGTTAGTAATGACAACAACCCAGCATGGTCAGACGACATTACTGACTGACATAGAAAACCGTAATTCCACAAGACTTTATCAACTAAGATAAATTAAGAACGTTCTTAATTTCATGCTAGAAAAGTATTTTTTCATAGACACATTCTATCTCTCATCAATTAGTTCTCTACTTTGTGGGAAATACCAGTGAAAGTAACTGAAGCATCTCTGTTGTTTGCACAAAATAGCTATACAACTTATAAAGCTAAACTGATGACGCGGATGGCAGGTGACTGCAAAGATATAAATACTCTACCGTTCAGAGACAGACTATTTTGATGATTGTTTATGTATGTTTAACATAGGTCATGGAATAGCACCATATACATTTATTGAAGATTTCGAAATAGATAAAAACAGACATAGATACAAGTTCTCTTTGCTTAAGCACGTATTTACGTATTTGAGACCAGTTTAACATATTCGTAGGGAACAATAGGGAGCAGTTTCCCTCCATTTTTAAAGTCATCACATTCAATACAAAGCTTCAAGAAAGCTCTGGAAAAAAACACCAATATTTGATGGACACAGTGTAAACTGGCTTTTGATGTTCAGAACTAAGTCTGCGTAATGTGCGGGATAAATTTATAACCTTTCTAATGTCTACTGTTTTGTTGTCCAAATTTGTTGGATATTTTACTTTCTTCTAAGCCTGTGAAATGTGCATGTATAATCTCTTTATTGATGGGTACTTCATTTTGGGGTACTGTCATCGTGTTTCAGATATTTTAATAATAATATAATAATAAAATAATAATAATAATAAATAATAATAATAATAATAATAATAATAATAATAATAATAATATAATAAATAATAATAATGGAATTGTATAGGGCTATATCTTGTAAGAACAAATCAAAGCGCTTGCATTCGACAATCACACAATCAACAACAATTTACAGTTTTAACAAATTCAAATATACACACACGCACGCACGCACGCTAGCAGCACGCGCGCGCGCACACACACCTACAAACGTTAAGCACTTTGGCAGGTGGATGTTGATGGCAGAGACAGGTAAGAGATGGAAGCGGAAGGAGAAAAACTTAGGTTTGAAATAAGTGTGTCTTGAGGTTGGATTTAGAAGTGTCATAAGTAGGCTTTTGCCGGAGGGAGAGATGAAGGTCGTTCCAGATCGATGGACCAGAAACAGAGAAATAGCGGCGGCCAACGGTAGAAAGGTTGAATCTAGGTATTCTTAAGGACAAGGTATCTGCCGACGGGCGGAGGGAGCGAGAAGGTGTGTACAAGTGAATACATTCACAGAGGTAGGAGGGTGCAGTATTGTGGAGACATTTGTAACAGAGGGTATTGATCTTGTAGTTTACTCTCTGTGGTACAGGCAGTCAATGGAGAGATTGCAAGAGAGGGCTAATGTGCTGATTTTTTTTCTTTCTGAGGACCAGACGAGCTGCAGAGTTTTGTATACGTTGAAGGGAATGGATGGATGATGCTGGCAGACCAGCCAAAAGAGAATTGCAATAGTCCAGACGTGAGAGAATAAGATAAGTGACAAGTTTGGATGTTGCATCAGTGGACAGGTATTTTCTGGATTTGTATATGTGTTAACAGCTGCTTCGTTCTTTTGCTTTTGATTTAATCTGTAAAAAAATCGAATTATTCATAAGGCTTTCTTTTTTTTTAAACATGCCTTTTGATTAAGTGTGTGTGTGTGTGGGGGGGGGGGGGGGGGGGGGGTGCGTGCGCGTGTGCATGCGTGCGTGCGTGCGTGCGTGTGTTTGTGCATGTGCGTGCAGAATGAAAAAAAAGCTTGTAAGTCTACTCTTTTACGCTGAATAAAGATTATTTTCACTTGACTTGACACACCCACCCACCCACCCACCCACATAATATATTAACATGCCGCAGTTTAAAAGGGCACATTCCCGTGTTGATGGCATATTCTCCCCCAGCTATATTTAGCAGTCTTCCACCTGTGTATGACTTTTTAAAATCACTGTTGCATAGTCCAGTTGGTTGTGTTTGCTTTGGATGCTCCAAACCAGTATGTTTTTCTTGTTTGTAATTTTGGGGGTTCCAATTGGTCTCCCTGTCCCGATGGTGCGATACCTTGACGTGGTGGGATGGCTTGTGTGTTCTGTTTGATCCCCAGAGCTATGTGAGCGGGGGCTTCGGCCTCCGGCAGGTTCAACCATGCTCAACAGGTCTGTGGGGTAGGAGCCAGACTAAATTTGCACCCTGGTCCTCCAGGTTGGGGGTTGTGCTTTGGGTTAACAACCCATTCACTTAAAAATCAGTATGTTACAGAAACCACAACAATATCTCTAAACAGCGACCTGGTTGGGGGAGAGTCCTCTCTGGCAGAGTCTATGACGCGAGCTGGTGAAAGCCTTCGGGAAGCCAGTGCGCCGACAACTCTTCTGTCAACCAAGTCAACAACCAGGATAGGGACCTGGAACATCAGAACCCTATATGAAACTGGAAAAACAGCACAGGTATGTAGAGAAATGCATAGGTACAACCTGAAGATCCTTGGCCTGTGCGAGACTAGATGGAATGGAACGGGACGGTCAAGACTAGCGAGTGGAGATACCATCATCTACTCTGGACAGGAGGAAGGCCAGCCCCACACACATGGAGTAGCGCTGCTGATGAAACCTGAGGCAACGCGAGCACTACTATCCTGGGAACCAGTGTCACCACGGATCCTCACTGCCCCGTTCAACTCAAAGGGCAGGAAAGTTACCATCCTCCAATGCTATGTTCCAACAAATGCCGCTGACTTAGAAGAAAAAGAAAACTTCTACGAGCAAGTCCAAGCCATAATGGACAAAACGCCAAAGAGGGACATGAAGATCCTAATGGGAGACCTGAATGCAAAAGTTGGGTCAGATAACACCAACAGAGAACTGATCATGGGCAAACATGGCACGGGAGACCAGAATGAAAATGGTGAACTCTTAGCAGAGTTCTGCACCTTCAATGACCTGGTCATTGGAGGCACCATCTTTCCCCACAAGAAAGTCCACAAGACCACATGGACTTCCCCAGATGGGAAGACTGAAAACCAGATCGACCACATCACCATCGGGTGAAAGTGGAGAAGGAGCCTGCACGATGTCAGGGTGAAGCGCGGAGCAGACGCAGCGTCAGACCACCATCTTGTAATAGCCATCCTCAAGACAAAGCTCAAAGCCTTCACCGACAAGGCAGGAAGATCATCGCACAAATTCAACGTGCAAAGCCTTAAAGACAGAGCGAAAACAGAAGAATTCAAGCTGGAACTAAGAAACAAATTCAACATGCTTGCCCAGATGCCAGAGGAAACAATCGAAGAGCAGTGGCACAGTCTACATGAGACCTGGAAGACAACATGCCAAGCAGTCTTGGGAAAAAATACAAGAAAACACAAGGAATGGCTGACAACAGAAACATGGGCACTGATCACCGAGAGAAAACAGCTGAAAGACCAGATCAACAGAACACAAGATCAGGAAGAGAAGCAGACATTACAAGCACGATACTGGGACAAAAACCGTGCAGTAAAAAGAAGTGCAAGAAAGGACAAGAGAAATTTCATTGAGGAGCTGACTCAGGAAGCAGAGACTGCAGCAGGCCAAAGAAACATGAAGAGACTCTATGAGATCACGAGGACTCTCTCAGGAAAAAACAGTAAACCTAATTGCCCCATCAAAGACAAGAACGGCAATACCATTCCAGGTGAAGAAGACCAGAGAGCAAGATGGGCAGAGCACTTCAAAGAAACACTCAACAGACCAGCACCATCTGTCCCACCAGATATCCCACCACCTACTGAAATCCTTGGCATCAACACCGGCCCCCCCACCAAAAATGAGATCACCAAAGCCATAAAGTCTTTAAAGTCAGGCAAAGCAGCAGGTCCTGATGGTATACCCCCTGAAGCACTGAAGGCAGACATCCAGACTTCAACTGACATGATGTATCCACTCCTACACAAGATCTGGGAGCAAGAGAGTGTGCCAGAAGACTGGAAGAAAGGCTACCTCGTGAAGCTACCAAAGAAAGGGGACCTGTCATCCTGCAACAACTGGAGAGGAATCATGCTGCTGTCTATACCAGGGAAAGTACTGACAAGAATAATCTTAGAAAGACTGAAGACGGCACTAGACAAGACACTCAGGGATGAACAGGCAGGCTTCCGACAAAACAGATCATGCACAGATCAGATCGCCACAATGCGCATCATCATCGAGCAGTCCCTAGAGTGGCAGACCCCCTTGTATTCAGTCTTTGTCGACTTCCAGAAGGCATTTGACAGCGTCGACAGAGATGTCATCTGGAGACTGATGCACCACTATGGTTTCCCACCAAAGTTCGTCACCATCATCCAACAGCTCTATGAAGATGCCACTTGCCAAGTCATCCATGATGGTAAATTGACGGAACCCTTCTGCGTACAAACCGGCGTTCGTCAGGGCTGTCTGCTGTCACCAACCATCTTCCTGTTGGTGGTTGACTGGATAATGCGACAGGCCACAGCAGGCAGGAGAACTGGCATACAGTGGACCATCACAAGGCAGCTGGAAGACCTGGACTTCGCAGACGACATCAGCCTTCTCTCACACAGGCACCAAGATGCACAAGAGAAGCTATGGCATGTTGCGGAGGAAGCCGATAAAATAGGCCTCCAAATCAACATCAGGAAGACGGAGGTCATGAGGGTGAACAACAAGAAACAAGACCCAGTGCGACTACACCAAGAAAACATCAAAGAAGTCGACAAATTCACCTACCTGGGCAGTGTCGTTAGTAAAGATGGGGGAACGGACGAAGACATCAAGTGCCGAATAAATAAAGCACGTCATGCCTTCAACACCCTTCGCCCAATCTGGAGATCAACATCCCTCTCACTCCACAACAAGATCCGGATATTCAACACCAATGTCAAGTCGGTCCTACTGTATGGCTCAGAAACCTGGCGGGTGACAAAGACCAACACCCACAAACTCCAGACATTTACCAACAGATGTCTTAGGAACATCCTTGGTATCAGGTGGCCAGAAGTAGTCTCAAACGAAGAACTATGGGACAGGACCAGACACGCTCCAATTGACACGGAGATCAAGAAAAGGAAATGGGGATGGATTGGCCATACGCTCCGCAAGCCTGCTTCAGATGTCACCAGGCAGGCCCTTGACTGGAATCCACAAGGGAAGCGGAAAGTAGGCCGACCAAAACAGACCTGGCGCAGAAACATTGAAGCAGAGACGAAAGCAGCCGGAATGACATGGGCCGAGCTGAAGAGGATCTCCAGAACCGAGTCCGTTGGAGGAGTGTTGTTGTGGCCCTATGTTCCCAAGGGAATCCACAGGCATAAGTCAAGTCAAGTAAGTCAATTGGTCCCCTGTTCACATGGTTTTTATACCAATTATTTATTTTGTTTGTTGTTAGGGGAAGGGGCGGGGGCGGCTTGATGATTTTTTTTTTTATAATTGGCTTCTTGTCGCTGTTGTTAGGAGTTCTTGTTCTTGTTTCTGGGTTTGGGTGATCTTTTGTTTTTTTATTTTTTTGGGGGGGACGATTGGGAGGGGGGGGGGGGGGGGGGGTAGCTGTCTTTTTGGTATTTTTTAGAAAATTATTATTTATTTTTTTTTTTTTTTTTTGGGGGGGGGGGGGTACTTACGAGATTTTTTAGTTTCTCATGTGAAATTAATTTAATTTTTCGTTGGAATTACTGTTTTTATTGGAAATTTTTAGAACTGCATTTTCTTTTTTTGTTCATTGTACTTCAGTATGTTTGTAATGTTCAGATTGTTCTTATCAATCCACATATAGGCCCTATTGATCCCCTAAATTCCATCTTTTATACATCACCAACTACACCCTCCTTCCTTGACATTTACACACCTTCCCTTATATATATATATATATATATATATATATATATATATATATATATATATATATATATATATATTATTTTTTGATAGATAGAGAGATAGAGAGATAGAGAGAGATAGAGAGATAGATGAGATAGATAGATAGATAGATGGATAGATAGATAGATAGGAAGGACGGTGGCAGGATGGTTAAGACGTTCGCCTGCCAATATGTAAATCGTGAGTTTCTGGGCTCGTACCCAGCCTCGCCCTTTCTTCCCAGTTTGACAAAAAATCGAACTGAATGTGAAAGTCATTCGGATGAAACTCGAAGCCGAGGCCCCGTGTGCGAATGCACGCAGAACATCTTGCGCACACGTTAAAACCCCGTTCCACCTTTCGGAAGAGTAGGCCATCGTGTGCCGGTAGGAGAGGAATGACAAAATTAAAAAAAACAGCATGCACACAGGTGTCGTGTTTAGACACCATCCCTGAGGAAATATCGGGGAGTTGGAGTCCCAGAGCGGCTCGGGGCTGTAGGCATATGGCAACGTTCTGGTGGCTCCTGCGACAGTACTGGAACCATTCGTATCGGTCAATGCCCTTCCAATGGATCATTCCAGTGCCGTGGAGAGGGGGGGTCTGCTGCATGGGTAACAGCTTGCCCTCCATACATACTTGCCCAGGCTTTGCGCTCTAAAGCCTAGAGCGCAACTCCATAGTCTTTCGAGACTGATGAGTGCCTACTATATATAATATATATATATATATATATATATATATATATATAAATATATATATATATATATATATTATTTATATATATATATATAAATATATATATTTTAAAATATTAGATATGAGATGAGTAGATGAGATGAGAGAGAGAGTAGGAGAGAGAGATGAGAGAAGAGAGGAGAGAGAGAGAGGAGAGAGAGAGAGAGAGGAGAGAGGAGGAGAGAGAGAAGAGAGAGAGAGAGGAGAGAGAGAGAGAGGAAGGCAAATTTTTTTTTGTGTGCAAAATTCTTTTATTCGAGGATAATAGATAAGCACTCATGTGCTTTTTTACATCCAGTCCCCAGAGAGAGAGAGAGAGAGAGAGAGAGAGAGAGAGAGAGAGAGAGAGAGAGGAGAGAGAGAGAGAGAGAGAGAGGAGAGAGAGAGAGAGAGAGAGAGATATGATGCCCCATCACAAAATGAGTCGCTTAGCACAAACCTCACTTTTCCGATAGAAGCCATTAAAGGCAGGTGGGGTCAAGTTGCCGCCATGGGAATTTTCAGATTTTGATTGATTATAAAACTATAGCCATTATTCTACCTTGTAATGAAATATCAAGTCGTAATTTTGTATCCTTTTGCTCTTAAACGTGCTTTAAAAATGCCCAAGCCCTCATTCTGACCATTTATCATGATGATAAACTGGTCCATTTCTCGTTTTGTCACTTCCTGCAGTCTATCATTTCAACTTGTAATAGCTTTTCATAGAATTGTCCGATTTTCAATCTGTTTTTTTTCTATCGTACAGCCATTTCATTGCAGACTAATGACATATCAATAACTAAAATTTGACCTCTGGTGCAATTCGACTCCTTATGTGGTGGAGCGTCCGTCTTATACAACAAATTGGGAAAAGACTCTAAAGAAATTTGAACACACACACACACACACACACACACACACACACACACACACACACACACACACACACACACACACACACACACACACACACACACACACACACACACACACAACACAACATATATGTATAATGTAATAGTTTTCATAGATATTGTCGATTTTCAATCTGTTTTTTTCTATCGTACAGCCATTTCATTGCAGACTAATGAATATCAATAACTAAAATTTGACTCTGGTGCAATTCGATGTACAGCATTTCATGGCAGACTAATGACATATCAATAACTAAAATTTGACCTCTGGTGCATATATATATATATATATATATATATATATATATATATATATATATATATATATATATATATTATATATATATATATATATATATGTGACGCTCCACCACATAATGAACGCATTGCACCAGAGGTCAATTTTTAGTTACTCACATGTTATCAAACTGCAATAAAATGGATACACAATACAAAAAAACAGATTGAATATCGGACAATTCTAGGAAAGTTATTGCAAGTTTAAATGCTAGACTGCAGGAAATGACAAAATGAGAAATTGACAATTTAGCATCCTAATAGGTGGTCAGAATGAGGGCTTGGGTATTTTTAAAACACGTTTAAAGGCAAAAGGAATCAAAATTCATGATATGATAGTTCATTATAAGGTAGATTAATGGCTATACTTTAATAATTAATCAATATCTCAAAATTGCCAAATTGACCCAACCTGCCTTTAATGGCTCCTAGCGGGAAAGTGGGTTATGTGCTAAGCGACTCATTTCGTGGTGGAGCGCCACTTATATATATATATAATATATATATATTATATATATATATATATATATATATATATATATATATATATATATATATATATATATATATATATATATATATAATATATATATATAATATATTGAGAATAAAATAAAAATGACTTTTGACAGAAGAATAATATTTAGCAAATAACTCATGAAATCGCGGGTTCAAGTGGAAATAAGCATTGTCAATTTTGAATCAGTGTGTGTTCTCAGGTCAGGTCAAAGAAAGGTCGTTTGGGACACGGGTTTTTTTTTTGTTTGATTTTTTTTGTTTTGACTTTTTTATTTGGTGGGGGGTTGTGGTGGTGGTGGAGTGTGAGAGGGGGGGGGGTGGCTCTTTGCGTGTTTACGGGTACTGTTGAGTTCTCAAAAGTATTGCCAAAATAGTTATTAGTCCAAAATGTTACAAACTTCTTTGATTATTACAAAAAGTATTTGTATTATTGTGCACTGTTTCTATCAGCGTGAAGTTTACCCATGTATTTATTCAGACATACAGGTACGGAGGTCAACTTCTTCCCTAACGGTTGTCATTGAATCAGTAATAACAACAATGTGGAGTTTTCTCTTGCTTGCCTTGTTTTATTGTTATATTTTAATTCTATCCATACCTAATTTTCTGTGACCTTCCTTACTGCTCATTCGATCTACACCGCTCATTCCGAGCTCTCTGACCCAGCCATGGTTTTGCTTGTTCACATAACTGGTCAGGAGAGAAGCAGAGATAGAAAATTTCATCGTAAAACCTGGCAGGGATGTTATCCCAATGGTTAGGTATACGGATGGAATTGCTCTCATATCAAACTGCTAATACAATATGCATGCAATGATAGAGAACGCAAATAAAACAGACAGAACTCTCAGGACTTGAACAATGCTATGGCTGTGCATTTTGAATAAATATATGAACAAAGTTCAAATACCTTAGGTCATACATCCCACCAATAATTTATGTGCCAAAGAATAAAAAAAAAATGTTAAAGCCAAGCAAAGAACGGTCCATCATGTCAACAGGCAAGGCGTATATTCAGAAAAGGAATTCAACTGAAAATACTACTAACCCTAATCTGGTCTGTTGTTCCATATGGACAAGGAAGATGAACTCTTGAACCTGCAGATAAAAACCGAAGAAAAAATGCAGAGATATGGTAAAGGCATAAAACTCCGAAGAAGAAGCTGGACCAAAAGAACAAACCAAAGCATTGTAGAGGAATTGGACAAACACCCTGAACTTTTAGGCTCACTTAGGAAAAGAAGTGCTAACGACAGCAGCAGAAGAAACATTAGGAAGAAGCAGAACAAAGAAACAACCCTGGGTGACAAATGAGGTTCTTGATCTCTGCGACAAAAGAAGAGAACTTAAGAAGCAAAAGTTCACAAGTCAAGAAGCCAACAACAGGTACATGGATAGCCACAGAGAAGTGAGGAAAAAGATGAGAGAAGCCAAAGAAGCGTGGATAGAAGAACAATGCAACAACATCGAAGCTGGAATGGCCAAAGGAAACAGCAAAACAGCTTACCACACTTTGAAAGCACTAACGAAAACCACACAGCCTAAAGCCTCTGTTATTGAAGACAAAGAAGGAAATCTTTTAATGGAAAACAATGCCATCCTCCAAAGCTGGACAGAATACTGTGAGGGATTGTAAACTACCCACTACGCTCAGATACCAACATAGTTTCTGACAACCCCCCTGAACACCAAGATAAAGACCTACCAATACTAAGGTGTGAAGTAGACGCAGCTATTAAACAATTGAAGAAGGGAAGTCCCCTGGAATCGATAGCATCCCAGCTGAACTCATAAAAATGGAGGGAATGAAACAGCAAGGCGATTTACAGAACTTTGTCAGAAGATCCACGACACCAAAGAATGTCCAAAAGAATGGACACAGTCTCTTGTAATACCCCTGCCAAAGAAAGGAAACCTCAAGCAATGCCAGAACTACAGAACCATCAGTCTCATAAGTCATCCTAGCAAGATCATGCTGCAGGTAGTCCTCAACAACTGAAAAACCAAGCGGAAAAACTCCTGGCAGAAGAACAAGCGGGTTTTAGAACAAAACAGAGCACAATGGGACACATTTTCAATCTGAGAATTCTGATAGAGAAGCATCTCCAACACCAAAAAGACTTGTACCACAATTTCATAGACTTCAAAAAGGCCTTTGACAGGGTATGGCATGACGGCCCCTGTCAAGTACTCAGGCACTTCAACATTGGCAGCTGCGTAATTGAAGTCATAAAGGCTCTGTACGAGAACGCAAAAAGTGCAGTTTTCATGAACAATCACGTGGGCGAGTTCTTCAAGACCAGGGTTGGGGTCTGCCAGGGCTGCCTTCTCTCACCTGTACTCTTCAACCTCTTCCTCGAAAACATCATGACAGAGACACTGCAAAACCACCACACTTCCATCTCCATTGCTGGAAGACCCCTTTGCAACCTCAGATTTGCAGATGACATTGACCTCATGGGCAGCAGCAAACAAGAACTGCAAATCCTCACAGACAATTTAACAGATTGAGTGTGCGCATACGGCATGGAGGTCAGTACAGAGAAATCAAAGATCATGGTCAACAGCGTGAGTAATGACATAACGAGAAAAAAAAATGAACGGAGAAATACTAGAAGAGGTGAGCCAATTCAAATACTTAGTCTCCATCCTAACAAAAGATGGCACATCAAACAATGAAGTGAAAGCTCACATTGCAACAGCAACATCTGCTCTAGTCAGACTCGAGAGGACCATCAGAAGCAACAACATCAGCGTCTGCACCAAATACCACCTTTACAAATCACTCGTGATATCTATCCTCCTATATGGCTGTGAATCATGGATCTTGACAGCAGAGTTAGAGAGGAGAATCCAAGCATTCGAGAACAAGTGCCACAGAAGACTCCTCAGAATATCATACAAAGAACACAAGACCAATAACTATGTGAAAGAAGAAATCAAAAAGCGTGTGGGATCCCAAGAGCCTTTGCTCTCCACCATAAAGAGGAGAAAGCTGATGTGGTTTGGTCACACCACAAGACACAACACCCTAGAAAAAACCATCCTGCAAGGAACAGTCGAGGGCAAGAGAAGAAGAGGCCGCCAAAAGAAATCATGGGTTGACAACATCAAAGACTGGACCGCCCAACCCCTGCAACACCTCCTACTAGCCACACAGGATCGTGAAGCATGGAAAAAGATCTCTGTTGCGTCTTCTCTCATGTCCCCCCTACGTCCTTTGGGACATGGGACTGAGTGAGAGTGAGTGAGTGAGTAGGAAAAAAAAAACCATATACTATTTTGGAAATGTCTTGAGTCATCAGTGTAAAGAGCTCTGTGGCCTAAGGTAAAATGGGGGTCAAGACACAAGGGAGACCACCGACTTTCGGCCTAGAGAACATAGGCAAGTGGATGGACACAATCACTAATCATCACCCTTCCCAAGAATGGCAGAACTACAACAACAAGCCTACAACAATGCCAGAACTTTAGCACAATCAGCTTGATATGTCATCCAAGCAAAGTCATGCTGAAGATCCCACTGAATCGACTGAAACCACAAGCAGAGACTATCATTGCTGAAGAACAGGCAGGCTTCAGGGCAGGACGAAGTACAACAGAGCAGATTTTTAATCTAAGAGTACTATGCGAGAAGTACCTTCAGCATCAGCAAGACCTTTACAGTGTTTTTGTGGATTTCAAAAAGGCCTTTGACAGGGTATGGCATGCAGCTCTGTGGGCTACCATGAGGCTGTACAACATCAAAACCAACATGGTCAGAGTCATAGAGGAGCTCTTTAACAAGGCCACTAGTGCAGTCTATTTCAATGATGGCGTAGGGGATTGGTTCAGGACGACGGTCGACGTCAGACAAAGCTGCTTGCTCTCACCTACTTTCTTTAACATCTTCCTTGAGAGAATCATGACTGATGCACCGGAAGATCATGAAGGAACAGTCGGCATTGGAGGCAGACCAATTACCAACTTGCGTTTTGCTGATGACATCGATGGACTGGCAGGGAAAGAGGAAGAGTTAGTTCGGTTAGTGGAATGCCTCTACAAGACTTCAACAGCCTATGGCATGAAGATCAGTGCACAGAAGACCAAGCTGATGACCAACAATATCAACGGCATCAACATCAACATCAGGGTCGGTGGTCAGAATTTGGAAACGGTCAAAGCTTCAAGTATCTGGGAGTAATTGTAACAGACAAGGGATCCAAGCTTGAAATACTCGCAAGTATTGCACAGACAGTTACAGCACTGACAAAATTGAAGACCATTTGGAAAAACAGGAACATCTCGCGCAGCTCAAAGATCAGGCTGATGCGCACTCTGGTCATCTCAATATTCCTGTATGCTTGTGAGTCATGGACCCTCACAGCAGATCTGGAGAGGAGAATATAGGCCACAGAGATAAAAGGCTTTCGCAGACTCCTTGGCATCTCTTACAAAGAGCACATTACTAACGAGGAAGTGAGAATCAGAATCGGTCAAGCCATCGGGCCCTTTGAAGATCTCCTGACCACAGTCAGAAAATGCAAACTGGAGTGGTATACGCACTTCGCAAGATCAACAGGGCTTGCCAAGACGATTCTGCAGGGAACTGTGCAAGGCAGGAGAAGCAGAGACAGGCCAAGAAAAGGATGGGAGGACAACAACCGAGAGTGGACAGGCCTCAGGCTGAGTGACACCCTGAGAAAGGTCGAGGACAGAGGGAAATGGAGAGAGCTGGTTGCGAGGTCTTCCGTGGCGCCCCTGCGGTCTAAACAGACTACGGGATAGAAGAAGATGAAAAAATATTCGCTTATGCTGTTTACCAAAATAATTTGAACTCTGTGACTCATGCTTTAATAGATGGTGGTGGGGTGTTTTTTTTCAGATGCTTAACTTTTTATGTTATTTGCTTGATATTTACTCAGTGTGTTTGTTTTTTTTTAAATCATAATCATCATTTGATTGTTGATTGCTTACTTCAGTTTTGTGTGGGTATGCTTTGTACTGTTTCATTATTATCTTCATATTGTTTTCTTGTCTTCATATGGTCTTTATGATTTTTTTTGTTTAGTTAGAGCTTGTTTTTTATCTTATGTTATCTCTCATAAGGACGGGAACGTGATGAAAAACGCACCTGAGTATCTATTCATTATCCTCCAAAAGAAAAATGTATTTGACTTAATTGATTGATTGGTTTATAGTCTCATCCAAGGGCTCATGGGAGAATGTGGGCGCGGGCGTGCACGCGCATGTGCGTATGTGTGTGTGTTAGTGTGTGTGCACACGCAAGTGCTGGTGAGCTGTGTGCGTGCGAGTATGCGAGCATGTGTGAGTGCGTGAGTGCGTGTTTATATACTATGTGAGAGGAAAAATGGATGAGTATTGAATGAGAGTGTAAATGAGTGGGTGAGTGATTGAGTGAGTAGGTGAGATAGTATCACTAACGAAAATAAAATAACAAGTACATCTTCAATACTAATTGTAATCGACAAAATCAAGGTAATAGGAACATTGATAATTAACCCCACAAAGATATGACGTTGCAGAGAATAACATAAAACATTATATCAGACAAAGTATAAACTTACACATCTTTGCATGTCAACATTTATACACATTCAGCTTGAGGGAGAAGAGAAAAAAGAGAGAGAGAAGAGGAAGAGAGAGAGAGAGAGAGAGAGAGAGAGAGAGAGAGAGAGAGAGAGAGAAGAGAGAGGAGAGAGAGAGAGAGAGAGAGTGAGAGAGAGAGAGAGAGAGAGAGAGAGAGAGAGAGAGAGAGAGAGAGAGAGAGAGAGAGAGAGAGGAGAGAGAGAGGAGAGAGAGAGAGAGGAGAGAGAGAAGAGAGAGAGAGAGAGAGAGAGAGGAGAGAGGCCGTTAGCTAAAGATGCTAAGTAGGGTCATTTTGACAAAGTACTATTCTCATAATGCCTCCTGTCTCATTTCTGTGATACCTCTGCAGCTTTCTCATGCACAGAGGGCTGAGCAGAGAAACTCTTCACACCACATGAGATCCAGTTTATAAACTCCCTTCTGAATTTGGTTCCAGTGAGACAGTAGAGAAAAAAGTTGATGGCACTGTTGGTGTACCATAGCTGAAATGCTAGTGCATGTAGGAGATTTAACACAGCTACGTGTTTAGGGTGGTGTACAAAAAAAGTATATATGTATCTCAACAAGTTCACATACAAAACCACAGGTGTGGTCAAAATAAGAAATGTGATGGATATGACCAGAACCATGACGGTTGTTCTGTAAGACATGTTTTTACGGCTGTCAGTGTTTTGTGCAGAGCCAGCATTGGATTCCACACGTACAGCAATGGATGCTGAAGAAACTGCTTTGATCAGAATGACAGACAATATGATGTCACAGATAAACTGACAGACGAAGGGGATGACAGAAAACAGAGCTCCATGGATCCAATGGTAGACATCGTCATAGAAATAGCTGTAAGACCCAGCTATGGCACCACAATAATACGAATTGCCTGACATCCCCACCAACATATGACCATTCATAACACATGAAATGACAGCAATCACTGATATAACAATCCCCGTTCTTTGCACAGTGCACATCACTCTCATCCTGTGTGGCCACATAACCGCCATTGTTCTCTGTACTGTCACAAAGGTCACTAGCCAGGCAGATATAATACCAGTGACATAGACCAACCAACTCACAATTTTGCACAGTGCTGGATGCAAAAGCTTAATATCTGTATGAAAAACGTACAAAATCCATTTCTGAGCAACTGTTGTACACAGAAAGCTCAAATCTGAAATAGCCAGAGCCATGAAAATAGCATACTGAGATGAGTTCCGGTCCTTGATACGTCCCATTACACAGACTGAGGCGATGTTTCCAAAACCCCCCACCACAATAAGGACTGCAGGGTAAATTTTCCAGATCAACATTGCTGCCTGGAACTCGGGGAAAGCAATGACCATCATCCAAAATGTGTCGATGTATGTGATTGCATGATCATCAACTGTAGAGTTGTTCATTTTTGGTCTGTGTCAGGTAGGTTGTGGCAATCCTTACCCTGAAAATATATGAACAAAAAAGAAATGTAAAGAAATCCATAAAGAAAACTCTTTCTCACAACTCTTACAACCAAATACTTTCATTACAGTCCTCAATCAGTAGTCTATGGTGGGGCCTCGCTCTTTTCGTAGATGAAATAAGATCTGTTCCCTTAACATTAACGGGGGGTCTCTTCTGCGAAAACTTTGGTGGAACTTGCCTAAAACTGTGGCATAGTCAGATTTGTTTTAGGCTGGCATCTCATGTGTGTTATATTCTGGGTTTGGCCTTGTATCCAGAGAAAAACCAACAAAGTTTGAATATAGTTCAAGGCCATCACCACCGATAAGAATCAACAAGAGGCCTACATTGATGGCCCATGAATTAGCTGGTGCTTCAGTGGCTTAAAGAAAGACATCAAAAGGTAGTTTCCACTTCGCTCAAGCTGCCCTTGAATGTCCACCCCTTATACATAGTGTCTCGGGCAAAGGTACTAAAAAAATGCCACAATGTAATTTGTCAGCTGGCTTATGAAGTTAGCAATACCGACATATGTTGCGAAACACTTGCACATAGGACACTGAGCCATTTGCATTCTCAGACGATAAATTACAGTCGTTTATTCCAAACGGTACAAGCGTTTTTTAATTGCGAACCTAAATGCTACACTGGACAAGAATGAACACTTAGACCAGCTACTATGCCACAGTGATTAGCGCCTTCGATTTGGACTGGAATTGTCGTGGGTTCAAATCCAATGAGTCAATGGAATTTTTTAGACTCTGACTGGCTCCTACCCAGTGTGTGTGTGTGTGTGTGTGTGTGTGTGTGTGTGTGTGTGTGTGTGTGTGTGTGTGTGTGTGTGTGTGTGTGTTGTGTTTGCGTGTGTGTGTGTTTGTGTGTGCGTGTGTGTGTGTTTGTGTGTGTGTGGTGTGTGTGTGTGTGTGTGTGTGTGTGTGTGTGTGTGTGTGTGTGTGTGTGTGTGTGTGTGTGTTGTGTGTTATGGGCTCAGTGGGAAGACTGGGACCCAACAATCCATTTTCCTCCACTTTACTATCAATGTAAATTTGAGTGTGTCGCTAAACTTACCTGACCAATGCTGCAGATGTCTGTATCTCTCTCATGCCGTTGACGCCAGCATATAATTATTATGATAGTAAGCATAGAGTAAAGCCCTGTCATGTAGGATCAAAGCAGATGCACCTTCATACCAACATCCCTACATCATTCTCATTACCACTGATCGTCATTCAATAATAAAAGTTGGCTCTGATTCGCTAGGCCCCCATTGCTCTGGTCTCATGGTGACCTCAGATTCGGTTTCTCCATACACTTTTGTACCTGGGGTGAGTTTGCGTCTAAACCTTTAGGGTTTGGGGTTCACCGGGGATGACCGTTGGATACCTCGGGTGGTAGACTCAGTCAGTCTGGCTCCCCAACAGAGTGTATACTGTCTTTAGAAGGGGGCTTAGTAGGTGGTAGGAAGGAAGGTGGCAGGATGGTTAAGACGTTCGCCTGCTAACACATTAACTGTGAGGTTCTGGGTTCGTACCCAACCTCGCCCTTTCTTCCCCGTTTGACGAAAAAATCAAACTGAATTTCAAAGTCATCTGGATGAGATTATAAACCGAGGCCCCGTGTGCAAACGCACGCAGAACATTTTGCGCACACGTTAACACCCCTTTTTGCCTTTTGAAGAGAAGGCCTGTATGTGCCGGTAGGAGCGGATGACAACATTATATAAAAAACAGCATGCACACAGGTGTCGTATTTAGACACCATCCCAGAGGAAAAATCGGGGAGTTGGAGTCCCAGAGCGGCTCAGGGCTGTATATGGCAACGTTCTGGTGGCTCCTGCGACGATACTGGAACCATTCATATCAGTCATTGCCTTTCCAATGGATAATTCCAGTGGCGTGGAGAGGGGGGTAGGGGTCTGCTACATGGGTAACAGCTTGCCCTCCATACTTACATACCCGAACTTAGCGCTCTAATGACTAGAGTGCAACTCCAGAGTCTTCCCAGACCGATAGGTGCCTACCACAAGTAGGTGGTGTCCTGTGTATGTTAGCTCAGAACAGGCACCACTGAACACCACCATAGTGACCCAGCAGCAGCGCAGGGCACCTCTGGATGGTTGACCACAACAGCCTGATATTGATAGACTTTCTGTCAACTCTTGACCCGACTCTTGACCCTGTACATAACGAATCTGGCTGTGGCTGAGGCGGGGGTTTTACAATTGGCGGTGTGAGATCAGCAGGACGAGGACGTTACAGAGGATGAGGCAGCAAAAATGAAAGAAAAGAATAAATACCTAGATCGGAACTCTACAGTCTTTCAGTGTGTGTGTGTGTGTGTGTGTGTGTGTGTGTGTGTGTGTGTGTGTGTGTGTGTGTGTGTGTGTGTGTGTGTTGTGTGTGTGTATTTTTATTTTATATTTATTCATTCTTTTATTTTGAGGATACTGGAATAAGCACTCGTGTGCTTTTCGACATCCAGTTATCCTGTGTATGCAATTATGTGAATCTTGTCATCTGTTCCTGCCGGTACACAATGGCACACAATATGTGTGTGTTTGTGTGTGTGTGTGTGTGTGTGTGTGTGTGTGTGTGTGTGTTGTGTGTGTGTGTGTGTGTGTGTGTGTGTGTGTGTGTGTGTGTGTGTGTGTGTGTGTGTGTGTGTGTGTGTGTGTGGTGTGTGTTGTGTGTGTGTGTGTGTGTGTGTGTGTGTGTGGTTGTGTGTGTGTTGTGTGTGTGTGTGTGTGTGTGTGTGTGTGTGTGTGTGTGTGTACACCAAGCATCTCAACAACATCACTTGGTGCAGCAGTGGGAATCAAACCCACACCTTCAAAAAGACTGCAAAGAAAAACGGTACTTGGCCAAACATCGCCATAACAACTGCTTGGGTGAGACATTGCAGCAGGGACTAGTTTACGAGCAGTGCACTATTCCCACTTCTACATTCGCTCATAGACTCAGTTAAGTATTCTGATTGGTATGTCTATGATGCATACAAAAACTACAAAGCATTAGTAAGACTGTAGATGTTTTGTGTTTTGAACTATAGAAAACTTCGTTCAAGCTTTATGTTGATTTTGTACAATTACAATTCAAGTACACTGAAGCTAAAGAAGGGGAATGTAAGGGTATTATCACTTTAGATAACTACAAGACTGATTGCTGCTGTATGATTGGAAAACGTCTGATGAAGCAAATTCTTTATGTTTGGTTACTTATGGTCTAGATGTTTTTCATTGTTTTACCAGGGTTTTAAAAGGGCAAATTTGACACATACTATAGCTGAGTGGTTAAGGTTGTTTTCCTTCAATATGTTTGTCCATAAAGTCGTGGGCAAGAGTCTCGGCAGTGTCGTCTGGTGAGTTAAGATTGTTTTAGGATCTCTCAGGTCAACTTCGAGGGGCTTTTGATATTTTGATGGTCAAACCACCAGGCTACGCCATCCTCCTGTACAAAGAGAGAGAGAGAGAGAGTGTGGTGTGTGTGTTGTGTGTGTGTGTGTGTGTGTGTGTGTGTGTGTGTGTGTGTGTGTGTGTGTGTGTGTGTGTGTGTGTGTGTGTTGGTGTGGAGAAGCATCTGCAACATCAGGGGGACTTGCTACACAACTTCATTGACTTCAAGAAGGCCTTAGACAGAGTGTGGCATGCAGGCCTTTGGCAAGTCCTCAGGAAGTTTGGTATTGAGGAGGGTCTCATCCAGATCATAGAAGCGCTGCACAACACCTCCAGCAGTGCAGTTCTCCTTAACGGCCAAGTAGGAGACTACTTCAAGACCACAGTCGGCGTCCGTCAGGGCTGCTAGCTCTCTCCAACTCTCTTTAATCTATTCCTGGAGAACATCATGAGGGAAACACTTTACGACTTCCACTCTACCATCTCAATAGGAGGGCGACCCATTAACAACCTGCGCTTCGCTGACGATATTGATCTCATGGGAGGCAGCAACAAGGAACTCCAAGACCTTACCAACAGACTGGTAGACAGAGCAGGCGCATATGGGATGGAAGTCAGCACAGAAAAGAGTAAAGTATTGGTCAACAGTGCAAACGGCACCACAGCTCAGATCTACATGAATGGCCAGCAGCTGGAAGAAGTAGACGCTTTCAAATATCTTGGCGCTACCCTCACGAAAGATGGACGCTCCACCACAGATATCAAGACCAGGCTAGCCATGGCAACATCAGCTATAGCAAAACTGAACAAGATATGGAGAAGCGACAACATCAGCTTCAAAACAAAAGTCGAATTGTTCAGATCCCTGGTCATCTCCATCTTGCTCTACGGCTGCGAATGTTGGACAATGACCGCTGAAACCACCAAGCGGATCCAGACGTTCGAGACAAAATGCTTCAGGCGACTTCTTGGAATTTCCTGGAAGGATTGGAAAACAAACACCTTTAGCTTTGTGCGAAGTCAAGTCGCACTGATGGCTGGCCATCAGGAACCCTACTAGCCACTGTCAAGAAAAGGAAGCTGGCATGGTTCGGCTATGTCACACGCCACAACACCCTCCCCAAGACAGTCTTACAATGAACGCTAGAAGGTGGCAGACGCCGAGGCAGACAAACCAAAAGCTGGATGGATAACATCAAGGAGTGGACCCACCTGGACAGTCCAACACTCATTCGGAAGGCGGAGGACAGGGCTGTATGGCCACGGCTGGCTGCAGAATCGTCTCTTATGTCTCCTCCGTGACCATCCCGGTCATGAGAAAAGAAGAAGAAGAAGAAGAAGAAGAAGAAGTGTGTGTGTGTGTGTGTGTGTGTGTGTGTGTGTGTGTGTGTGTGTGTGTGTGTGTGTGTGTGTGTGTGTGTGTGTGTGTGCGTGTGTGCGTGCGTGCGTGCGTGCGTGTATATATATGTGTGTGTGTGTGTGTGTGTGTGTGTGTGTGTGTGTGTGTGTGTGTGTGTGTGTGTGTGTGCGTGCGCATGTGTTTGTCTGAGTGTTTATTGATACATCGTGTACAATTGTGTGTTTATAGGTACTAGCGTTTACATAATATGTGCTCAATCTTTGCTTGTGCATTGCAGAAGCGCAACTGTTATAGAAATGAACAGCACCCGTATATATCCTATACAATTAGGAAATCTGCTAGAATTTGAAATAACATGAAAACGGAATACAAAACACTGTTTTCTAAAACAAACTAACGTACTTAACTGAAAATTTAGCTCTAGAAAAAGAAATATAACTATCGAAGCATACCAAGTATGTTAACAAATAACTTCCCGATAACAAAGGTATCAAAACAAACTAACTAGCTTAACAAAAATTTTAGTAATAGCAAATTATCAATACAAACGAACTGTCTTAACAAATAACTTTTTTTACAATAACAAAACTATCAAAAGAAATTAACTGTTTCAACAGATGAGTTAGCACAACAAAAAATCAAAGCATAGCGACTGTCTTAAAAATGATTTAGCAATAACGAAATTATAAAAAAACAACTATCTTAACAAAATTAATAACATAGCAATAACAAAACTATCAAAGCATATGAATTATCTTTAACAAATATTTACAAATAACAAAACTATCAAAGCTAACCAAATATCATAACAAATATTTAGCAAGAACAAAACTATTTTCTAATGGTAAAGATGGAGAGAGCAGTCACTGATGTGTCAGAAACTGACACGTACCTGGTGTAAAAAAGAACCAAGGTAATGCATTGAACATTCACGTAACTATCTGAAGTATTAGTAAAAGACAACCCAGATAATTCATTGAACATTCACAAAACTATCTGAAGTATTAGTAAAAGACAACCCAGATAATGCACTGAACATTCACATACTTATCTGAAGTATCAATACAAGAGGACCAAGACATTGGACTGAACATTCACATAATTATCTGAAATATCCTAGAAAGACAACCAAGATAATGCAGCGACCAGTCACATAATTCTCTGAAGTATCAGAAAAAGAGAAACAAGATAATACAGCGAACATTCACATAATTATCTGACATATCAGTAACAGTTCTTGAAAGTGTTTTCAAGTGAGGCGTATGGAATCTTTTGGAAGTAACACACTTTGAGCTTTTAGATTAAAAACTGACATTGAAGCTTTAAGTTTCACTTCCACAACAGCTTCTGATACCTTTGATCAATGAGTCTCTGCTTTCAAACTTATCCTACCTTGCAGCCATTAGCACTCATAAGAGAGGCTTCAGGAGTCAACCCTGAGGAACAATCCAGAGTTGGAGCCCTCCAGGAAGTCCGAGGCTATATACAGGAAAGTTCAGGCAGCTCCTGTGACCGCACTGAAATCTTATGATTGGCCCTTGCCTTTCCAAACGACCATTCCAGTGACCTAGAGAAAGGGTGGGGGATGGTCTGCTGCATGGGTAACAGCTTGCCATCCATGCTTACTTACCCAGCCATTGTGCTCTAGAGTGGCTATACTAATTTCATTTTGGAGTGTTGACACAACAGGGGAAGCAGAATCTACCGGTTATAGGTCTGTGTACTCAATTAGCATAGAGTCAGACGCCAGGGGCTGCTTCCGGTTGTGGGAAATGTCATCACTGCTCACTGGTCAGTTACCACCTGCCTTAAGATGGGCAGCCCCATCCAGTAAGGTGTTTTCCACCCACAGATTCTGTTCTATACTTCAAACCGGTAAAGATGCTCCCATTACTTGTGTGAGTCTATGGGAGCAGGGTGTAAGAGATCTCCAGCGCCCAGCATATTGAGGGCGATGCCCATCTCTGTTCTCTTGCTGCTTTACCTTCCCTGACCCTAAAGAGGCAGGTGCCCATTTATAGCGGGATGAACTGGAGGACTGGATTAGCCCTCTTGTTGTGTTCTGCAGAGTTAAACCGCCTGTAAATTTTGATTTCTTTGAAGATTACATACTCCAAACTGACACGGTTTACTTCTGAGACTATTGTGTGTGTGTGCATGACAAGCTATCAAGCTGAAATTTTGTCACAAGCTAGATATGTGATTGTTCTTAAATGTCAACGCAAGTTGCAAGTTTACGTGTCTGGTCACCAGATGTTTTGCCATTGTCACCTTATTTGTCACAAGTCATAAGTGAAAGCAGGTTATTAATTATAAATCAGCAAAACATGCATGGATATCACAAAAAATGTATACATGTTAGTGTCAAATGAGGAACCAATGCTCAGTTAACGTGCTTACTATCGTTTATGTACCATTGGACTTCAAAGCTAAGTCATACAATGTCCCCATAACACCTGGTCTTTATGATATGTATTGATGTGACAGACGTTTTGTTTTAACTGTCTTTTCTTTAGAAAAAGAAGTCATATTTAATCAATAGCTCGTCTTTATACTGTAGTCCATATATGTATGTGTTGCCAGGTGCTGTTGTGCAGAGAAGTGTATTGGTCTATGCAGGTATCACACTGACACTAGTGTCACCCTTCAGAACATCTGTAATCCTGCACATTTGTATTGTTAGCAGTCTCTAAAGTAGTCATAGTGATGGCACAGGTACACATCACATCACATAAACCACAAATTGTGTGTGTGTGTGTGCCAGGGGTGTACCTATTGCTGTCACCTGTCAAACCTTAGCAGACTGAAAACATAGTTTCTTTTTTCTGTTTTCTGCTATTTTTGTTATCGGCACATCTGTTCCTTTCTGCCATTGCATTTGGGGTTTAAAAAGAAAAGTGTAGTGAGAATTATAGAATAGTCAAAAGGTGTCATGTTTTCAGGTATCTATGCTGTGAACCCACTGGGAGGTCAAATATCTCCACAGTTGTGTGTGTAGCAGAGGTCACCATTCTTGTAGGAATGTGTGTTATTTTCTGGGTCACTCTTCTCCCTAACTGCATCATTTCCTTCCTCCTCAGCTTTTAAGATCTGACTCACTGAACATTTATTATTCAACTTGTTCTACTTCCAATACAAACGCATTCAATTCATTATGTAGTTATTTAGATGAATCGTCTGCCACCAATAAAGACACCTTTTGTTTTGCCACACACTTGGAGCAAAAAGCGTTTCTATCATTAGCTGTGCTGTCTTTTTCCCTCCAAAGTACACATGTTTTAATAGTCTAAATTCTATCACTGGCACCCCTAAAAAAAAACCGCACCTCTCCACCAAATTTCACACACATTGTTTGAGAATCACACGAAATGTGTGTGATGGAAAAGTACTGCCCACGTGGTTAGGACCAACTAGCTGCTAGAGCTGGATCAAAGT
>CM060343.1:28155103-28162603 GCA_030674155.1 Stramonita haemastoma
TCAGACTTTGATCTTGCATTGTCTACATGATGTCCGGGGTGGCGTTTGAACCAACTTACACATTGAGAGAGTTGTCACTGGCAAATTTGATGTTGTGTGTGTGTGTGTGTGTGTGTGTGTGTGTGTGTGTGTGTGTGTGTGTGTGTGTGTGTGTGTGTGTGTGTGTGTGTTGTGGGGTTAATAAATCCAGGACATCCTCAGTGTATCCTGGTTTTGTTAACCCTGGGGAATAAAAGAATCAATGTTTTCAGGTTGAAGGTAGTCCACTGTCTTCAAGCTGTGAATTCTTGTATGCATGCATATGAACCTCGTTTACTTGTGGTTGAATTTGCCAATACACGATGCGTGCTATTTGATGTCGATATTGTTCCCTTTGCAGGAATATAAAAAAAAAAAAATAATAAAAAAAAAAAAAAAAAAAAATAAAAAAAAAAAATAAACAAGTATCAAAATATATATATTAATAAAGAAGATCCCAAAAATCATATAATCCTAGTAAGTATACGTAATATAAATGAATATATTATATTACTCATTGAGATAGGTTATTATAAATTTAAAATATATAATAATCATTACAAATTTAGAAAATTATAATAGCATTAGTTATAAATTATATGAGATATTCTACGAAGCTTTGAAGGCAGTCTATGGACCCTCTCACCAAGTGTTGTGTCCTTTGCGCAGCACTGACGGCCAGGCACTCCTCACAGACAATATGTCCATATTGAACCGCTGGGCTGAACACTTTCAAACCTTCTTCAGTGCTGATCGCACTGTTGATGACGCAGTGATCCAACAGATCCCACAGCAACCAGCGAAAGAAGAACTGGACGAAGCCCCAACCCTGGAAGAGGTAACTAAAGCCATAGAACAACTGAAGAGTGGGAAGGCTGCAGGCGTCGACGGTATTCCACCAGAATTATGGAAAAACGGGGGGCAAACACTGCACTGCAAGCTCCATGAATTTTTTGTTTGCTGCTGGGAGCAGGGAAAGCTACCACAAAACCTTCGTGATGTCAATCATAACCACCCTTTACAAAAACAAAAAGGAAAAATCAGATTGCTCCAACTACAGGGGGATAACTCTTCTCTCCATCGCTGGCAAAATCCTTGCAAGAGTTTCTCCTCAACAGACTAGTACCTGCTGTTGCAGAACACCACCTCCCTGAGAGCCAGTGCGGCTTCAGAGCTAACAGGGGTACCACTGACATGGTCTCGTGCTCAGACAACTTCAAGAAAAGTGCCGCGAACAGAACAAGGGACTGTACATCACCTTCGTTGATTTAACCAAGGCATTTGACACTGTGAGCAGGAGGGGCCTGTGGCAGATCATGGAGCGTCTTGCTGTCCCCCAAAGTTTTTCAACATGGTGATCCAGCTACATGAAGACCAGCGTGGCCAGGTCAGAAACAGCAACGACCTCTCAGAGCCTTTCCCAATCACAAACGGGGTGAAGCAGGGCTGCGTCCTTGCACCAACCCTCTTCACTATCTTCTTCAGCATGATGCTTCAGCGGGCCACAGAAGATCTTGATGACGAAGACGGAGTTTTCATACGCTACCGCACAGATGGCAGCCTATTCAACCTGCGGCGTCTTCAGGCCCACACCAAAACCCTGGAACAACAAATTTGAGAGCTACTTTTTGCTGATGATGCTGCCCTTGTAGCCCACATAAACCGCCCTGCAGCATGTAACATCCTGTTTTGCAGAGGCAGCCCAGCTCTTCGGACTCGAAGTCAGCCTGAAGAAGACAGAGGTTCTCTACCACCTGCACCTCAGGTAGCGTACCACCCACCTCACATTACAATTGGTGAGACAAGAACTGAAGACAGTCCAGCAGTTTACCTACCTGGGATGCACAATCTCCTCTGATGCAAAGATTGATAAAGATGTAGACAACAGACTGGCAAAGGCAAACAGTGCTTTCGGCAGACTCTACCACCGTGTCTGGAAAAACAAACACCTGAAGAAAGACACCAAGATCAGTGTCTACAGAGCCGTGGTACTGACCACCCACCTGTATGGCTCTGAGTCATGGGTCACATACAGACACCACCTGCGTATTCTGGAACGCTTCCACCAACGCTGTCTCCGCTCCATCCTCGACATCCACTGGAGCGACTTCACCACGAATGCTGAGGTGCTGGAGCAAGCAGGGATCACCAGCATTGAGGCCATGTTTGCTGAAAACACAGCTACGCTGGGCAGGGCATGTCTCTAGAATGGAGGACCATCGCCTACCGAAGATGGTTCTCTACGGTGAACTTTCCACCGGACACCGCTACAGAGGCGCACCAAAGAAGAGATTTAAAGATTCTCTGAAGAAATCTCTGTCAGCCTGCCTCATAGACCATAACCAGTGGTCAGTCCTTGCTGCTGACCGGCAGGCCTTGCGACACACTGTGCATCAATCGGTCTCCTCCTTGAGGACAATCGCAGAGCGGCCCTTGAGGAGAGGCGAATGAGGAGGAAAAACCACGTCCCCCCTACATCAACCCCAGAATCGACTTTCTCCTGCAGCCGCTACGGCCGGGTTTGTTTGTCACGCATTGGACTGAACGCCACCAGCGAGCCTGCACCAGACGTGGACAGTGCCCTTAATCTTTCGTTCGCGAAGCCAAGCCATGATATATATGTATATATATATATAATATATATATATATATATATATATATATATATATATATATATATATATATATATATATATATATATATATATATATAATATGAATTGTTTGAGGTAGCCTAGTAGTCCAGATAATAAGTTTCTATATCATGGAAATGAAGCAAAAGTTCTTATAATTATGACATAATACAAATGACTGTTAACCTGTCTGGAACAAGTGATGGGTGAAACTAATTGATTGTAGACATTTTTTTTTTAATATAAATTTGCAAACTGATATAGGAAGACACTGTCAAATTATGGAACTGTTAGTGTAATGACATGTCATAAAACTAGGATGCAACAACTGTAGCTGTGAGTTGTTATGTCTCTATAGGAATCACCCCTAACTTTTAATCCTTCAAAGTTTGACCCAAAAAAAAAGTATCATCTATCTTCGCCTCTTCGTGTTTTTATTTTAATTTTTAGCTAGGGCAATAGGTACAAGGCAAAAGAGGTAACTTCAGGGATAGGAGAGGGGAGGAAGGGGAAAGGTAAGGGGTGGGAAGGGTAGCTGAGGGGGGGGATCAGTTAGGGGAAGGAGGGGTAGGTAGAGGAAGGGTAGCTATGGAGTAGGTAAGGGGATGGGTGAATAGATAAAGGGAGGGAGGGGTAACTAGCAGGTTAGGAGAGGGAGAAATGGTAGCTGAAGGGGTAGACGGGGAGGGAGAGGGTGAGGTAGGGGAGGAAAAGCAAGGGGAGGATGTGATAGATAGGGAGGGAGGGGTAGCTAGTGATGGTAGAGGTAACTAGGGGGATTAGGAGAGGTAGGTGGGGAGGAGGGGACGGTAACTATGGGGACAAGGTAGGGTGAAGGGTAGGAGTAGATGGGGAGGGAGAGTAGCTAGGAAGTAGTTTGGGGGAAAGGGTTGATGGGGGTGAGGAGTGAGGATGTTAAGGGAGGGGAGGGGGGGGGTAGGAATTGTTAGGGTAAGTCAGGGGGCGGAAGGAGATTTATTTATTTTATTTTATTCTTTTATATCGAGGATAATGGGATAAGCAATCGTGTGGGTTTTTTTTACATCCAGTCCCCGTGTGTATTCAGTTTTGTAAAAGTCATCTGTTCCCACCGGCACACGATGGCCTACTATTTCGAACAGGATTTAACATTTGCATTAGGTGTTCTACGTGCGTTTGCACACGGGGCCTGGATTTATAGTCTCATCCAAAGGACTTTGGGAGAGAGTGGAGTCAGCACTGATGTGTACTCCAGGAGAAAAATATTCTCCAGCAGGAAACGAACCCGGGTTGTTGTGGATCGGTGGTCTAGGTGGTCACGCGCCTTGGCTAGAAAGCAAAAAGTCTGGGTCGGAGTGTGCGGGGTTCGTACCCGTTTGGACCCAAAACTTTTTCCCCATCCATTAGACCCTGAGTGGTGGTCTGGGCGCTAGTCTTTCGGATGAGACGATAAACCGAGGTCCCGTGTGTTACACATCACTATTTAGCGCACGTAAAAGAACCCACGGCAACAAGGGGGTTGTCCCTGACAAAATGTTGTAGAAGGAAGCCACTCTGATAGGGAAACAAATACACTTGCATGCAGGAAAAAGAAAAAAAATGGGTAGGCACTGCACATGTGGCGCCGCGATCTCCCCGGGGAGAGCAGCCCGAATTTCACGCAGAGAAATCTGCGTGACATAAAGTGGTACAAAATACAATAAAATACAAATTGCCAGCGCAATGTTCTGACCACTAGGTTATCCCGATAGATGAGGGGAGCTAGCTAGGGAGAGTGCGCTAGGAAGGAGCAGCAGCTACTAAACCCTAGCAGTCACACACTAATTTAACACACACACACACACACACACACACACACACACACACACACACACACACACACACACACACACACACACACACACACACACACACACACACACACACACGCACACACACACACACACAGATGAAACAGTTCGTATATTTTTGCGCTTGTCTATACAGTAGCTTGTTATTAGAGTGGTATTTTCTACAACAATTTGCCAGTGACAACTTCCTCAATCTTTTTTTTTTTTTTTTAACGTGTATAAATCGTACACCGTGTTTACGTGTGTACATATGTATATTTTCAAACACGTGTGTGTAAGTGATAAAGCTTTGATTCCATTTGAAATTGTAAGTGTTAAAGTTAGGAGGGAAGAGAGGATAGATCTGAATATGGCAGAGATGGAGGGGAGGAAAGGAATTATGGTGGGAGATGGGGTAGAATAAGGAGGGAGTAAGTTAGGGGGGAAGGGGGTATCAGGGGATGGGGGGCTAGGCCAGGGAGAAGGAAGGGTAGGTTTTGGGGAGGGAGGAGGTGAAAGGCTGGGGGGGTAGGTTAGAGATGAGGAGGGGATAGGATGGGGGGCGGAGGTAGGTGAGGGGGGGGGTAGATGTTGGGGTAGGTTAGGTAGGAGGAGGAGGGGGTAGAATAGGGGAGGGAAGGAAAGGGGTAGGATAGGGGGGAAGGTTCACACTTGCCATTGTCTATGATAAGTGGGTTAGATATATTGAAGTATCAAATTAACTAGGAAACATAACTACCAATATAGTGTTCTCGATGCCTGTATTGTAGACATAACTTTGCATTGCTCTTCAATTCGTGTCTCCCCTGCTTTTCTCATTCCTTATTTAACATGTTGATCGATTTCTCTGTATAGTATTTGCACCTTCTGCCGCTTTCTTCTTCTGCTTTAGTTCTCTGTGTTTGTCGCACAGCTTCAGTATGTCTTATGTGACCCAGGGATTTTTGGTTGGCCGGTGTTTGCTGAGGATGTTGCTCTCTGTTTCAGTCACCACGTTGTTAAAGCTGTTAATCAGGGTGTCTGCTTCGGTTTCCAGGTTGTTGAGAACAAGGAGTGGATCAAATATTTTTTCCTTTCGAAGTTATCACATTTTTTCTACGATTGGGTCCCTAAGTCTGTCAAGATTGAACTTTATTCTTAAACTGCCCTGCTTCTTAATACTCTTGCGGCGCAGTCTAAATGTCACCATCACAAGCTTATGATCACTTCCTATGTCCGCTCCTGGAAAGCTCCTGGTCTTTGCAATAAGTATTGATACTCTATTGAAAGTGTTGTATGTCAACTTGATTGTGGTGATCTCCTCCTGGGCTGTGCCATGTCCAACGTCCAGATGTTTGTGCTGACCAAATGTGTTCACAACCTTCAGGTTGTTGAGACTGGCAAATTCTAGGTGCATCAAACCTTTTCCATTGGCCTCAGGGTTGCAATACTTTCCACATATCCCCTTCCAATTCTTGCACGCCTCTACTCCTATTTTTATATTTCAGTCACCTTGAACTACAATTATGTCTTTCTTTGACGTCTGGTCTATGACCTCTTGAAGTTGATTGCAGAAGTCTTCAATTTCCTCGTTATCATTGTCTGTTGTTTGGGCATAAGTATGTATGACGGTGATGTTAAAGGGTGCAGCCCTCAGACTGATGGTAATGAGTTGGCTGGAGACTGGTCGACACCCCGTGATGGTATTCACAGTGTCTTTGTGGATGAAGAATCCAACTCTATGTTCATGTCTGTCTTCAATGCCACTGAAGTAGAGTTTGTGGCCTTCAAGGGTAGAGGTTTCTCCAAAGTTTTTTCCAGCTTGTCTTACAGAGTTCAAGGATGTTCCATCGGTATCCTTCTATTTTGTACAAGTTCTTCCACTTTTCCTGGAGCTCTCAGTGATCGTACGTTCCATGTGCCAATCATGATGTCGTCTCTGGCACGCAGTGGTGTTTGGACCAACAGTCGCATACTTTACAACTCCATCCTGCTGGTCAGCAAAAGATGGCGGGATTATCGAACTAGTACGGAATCAGCATTTGTTTTCTTCTTCTTGTGTCTCCTGGGTAGAGTTTTATGGCGGAGCATATCCCTCTCCATGCCATGCCACATCCTTTGTCCTCCATCAAGGTGGCTCACCTTGGCCTCAAGCACATAGCCATTGAGTTCCAGGGAACTTCATCCGCTTTGTCTGGTTACGAGCTCCTGACTTCAGTGAAAAAAATGCAAGTGAACTGGTATTTTACACGAACATCTGTACTGGTCAAAAACTGTCGTGAAGGGAACAGTACAAGGAGGGAGACAAAAAGGAAGCCAGAGGAAACGATGGGAAGACAACATCAGAGAGTGGACTGGCCTTGGGTGGAGCGATCTGCAACAGAGGGCGATGGGCCGTGGGGGGTGGAGGAAGCTGCCTGAAAAATGTTCATGTCTGTCTGTATCGGTATGTGTGTGTATGCGTTGCGTGTGTGTGTGTGTGTGTGTGTGTGTGTGTGTGTGTGTGTGTGTGTGTGTGTGTGTGTGTGTGTGTGTGTGTGTGTGTGTGTGTGTGTGTGTGTGTGTGTAAAAATGTGTGTGTGTGTGTGTAAATATGTTGTTGTGTGTGTTGTGTTGTGTGTTTGTGCCTCCATGTGTGTGTGCGTGCGTACGTCTTTGTGTGTGTGTGTGCGTGTGTGTGTGCGTGTGTGCGTGTGTGTGTGTGCGTGTGTGTGTGTATGTGTGTGTGTGTGTGTGTGTGTGTGTGTGTGTGTGTGTGTGTGTGTGTGGTGTGTGTGTCAAAGTCAAAGTCAAAGTCAAACACGTATTATCAGATGATATCATTCAGCTCTCCATCTAAGAAAAATGCATATATATTCTCATTATGAGAATCAAAACGTAAGCAAAATTAGTCATATAAACGAGATAGACAACAGAAAAAGTAATATCTTAGAATACATCTAATAAAGAAGAACACACACACACGCACACACACACACACACACACACACACACACACACACACACACACACACACACACACACACACACACACACACACACACACTAATAATTTATCAATC
>CM060343.1:28170103-28177603 GCA_030674155.1 Stramonita haemastoma
TTGTTCAGGTTGCTGACAATCAAGAGTGATGTTGCTGGAAGTCTTTAACACAACTCTATGTTATCTATCGTGGTTTTCCAAAGTTTGGGAAGGGTTTTGTTGGTCATTTAATGCAATCATAGCTTGTCTTCCCCTTGGAAAATGCCTCTTTTGGCAGCTTCCTCTCTGACCTTAGTGCTTTGAGGTCAGCAGGCTGGCCGCATGGTCCCTGAGATTCCACTGCACACCTCTGGGTTCACCTTTATATCAGTACTGACCACACAATTCTTGGACCGTTAAATCCTGTTCCGCTTTTCGTAAGAGTAGGCCATTGTGTGCCGGTGGGAACAGATGGCAAGATTTACAAAATTGTATACACACGGGGACTGGATGTAAAAAAGCACATGAGTGCTTATTCCATTATCCTCGATATAAAGAATAAATAAATAAAAATAAACAAACAAATAAACAGATAAATAAATATCAGCATCAAATTTGTCTTTCAGGACCTCCCCAGTCACTGCTCCTTTTGACATTCAGGTGATGAGACTTGCCCATTTCTTTTTTTTTTTGACTGGTTATTTACTTTATTTTTTTCTGACTCAGTCTCCTTCTCTTACTTGCGCTGGCACACTGCTGGACCTTTCAGTGAGCAGTATGCAGAACCTGGAGTTCGGCTCACTGGGATTGGTTTTGTATGCTGTCACAGCATTTCTCTTGGCCTTGATGACTGGCGTCATTTCCTTTGATTGGACTTCAAACCATTCAGCTGTCTCACTGGTCTTGTTGCCAAAGATGGACATTGCAGCATTGTAGATAGCATCTCTGAAGTGTGCCCATCGTTCTTAGGCATTTTCAGTGAGTAAACTAGGGAGAGAATACTCCAATACACACAGGAACCCCTCTACTTTTACTTGATCACGTCTTTTGCTGATGTCAATGCGAAGTCTGCGGTCCTTTCTTGTGCTATACAGTCTCTTCGCACAGAGCTTCACATTGCTACTCACCAAATAATGGTCAGTGTTACAATCGGGGATCTGGGAGCTGCGAGTGATCTTGATGCTAGAAAGGTTTATTTAGTTATTTATTTATACCACTTTATGTCACAGCAGACCTCTCTGCGTGAAATTCAGTCTTCTCTCTCCAAGGAGAGAGCGTCACCAAAAGTCTTGCGCCTACCCATTGTTTTATTAGTTTTTGCTGTTGTTGACACATAAAGTGATGATCATATCAAGCCTAAGGCCAGTGTTTGGATCGCAGGTGTCTTCAGGAGACTCGATGCTGAGTCTTTGTGTTGAAGAAGCTCTATTAGGCCATCTCCATTCTCGTCCATTTTCTCAGTGCCAAACTCACCTAAACAGATGGGCACAGAGCTGTGATTGACAACTACTATGGCGTTTTAACCACTGGTGATGGACAGTTGTTCTTTGTCAGGAATTCTCCTTATAGCAGCTCTGAGTTTATCATGAATCTTGTCTTTTCCTTTGGTTGTGGATGCCAAATTTAGTGGATAGGCCCAGACTAGACTGCTTGGTTCTGATTATTTTTTAGTCAGATAGATAGGATAGTCTTTGTTCCTTCTGCTAGTGGAGTTATGGACCCCAGTAAGCTGTTTCTAACTGCAATTCCCACGCCCCATTTTCTGACTTTGTCTGATGGTTTGACATGTCAGTACAAGGTGAAATCTCTCTCCCTCACAAATACTGTTTCTAGGATCCTGGTTTCTTTATTGGCAATGATGTTCATCTGCAGTCTGCCCAGTTTTCTGTCAATGACAGCCGTCTTGTGAAAATCATTTACCACGCATGCCATCAGAAAAGCCTGGACTCGCTGTTGTCACATTTCATGTGCACAACTTTAGGGCGGAAGTTTTCCTTTTTCTTTTACCTGGTGCACAGTTGTTGATCCTCTTCTCAGTTTTCACCTTAAACCCCACGCATCCAGTGAGGCTAACGGACAGTGGCGGGACAGCATCTTATTCCTTTGGTGTGTTGACGCTGAAAAGTGAATCTAGAGTTACCTCTCCAGAGTGCAAAGGCTGGGTTAGTAAGTATGGATGGCAAGCTCTTACCCATGCAACAGACCCCCCCCCCCCCTTCCTTTCTGCTCGTCACTGGAATGGCCATTTGAAACGGCAATGGCCGATACATATGACTTCAATGCCATCACAAGAGTTGCCAGAAAGGAAGGAAGGGCGGCGGCGGGATGGTTAAGACGTTCGCCTGCCAATATGTAAACCGTGAGTTTCTGGGTTCGTACTAAGCTTGCCCTTTCTTTACAGTTTGACGATGAAATCAAACTGAATGTCAAAGTCATTCGGATGAGACTATAAACCGAGGTCCCGTGTGCGAACGCACGCAGAACATCTTGCGCACACGCTAAAATCCTGTTCCGCCATTCAGACGAGCAGACCATCGTGTGCTGGTAGGAGCGGATGACAAAATTATTGAAAAAAAACAGCATGCACACAGGTGTCGTGTTTAGACAACATTCCTGAGGGGAACAAATAATGGGTAGGCACTGCACTTGTGGCTACGCGCTTTCCCCGGGGAGAGCAGCCCGAATTTCACGCAATGAAATCTGCTGTGACATAAAGTGGTATAAAATATAGAATAAATAAAACAAAGAGCTTTGCTGAATATTGCTTTGGACTGCCTGGGGGTTCTGACTCTGGACTTTTTGTCAGGGTTGACTTCTGAAACCTCTCCTATGAGTGGTATGGCTGCAAGGCAGCAGATGTTTGAAAACAGAGACTTATTGATCAAAGGTAGAAGATGTTGTTGTGGAAGTAAAAGCTAAGGCTTCTATACCACTTTTGAACATAAAGACTCCAAACATGTTATTAATAAAAGATTCTTGAAACTTTACTTGAAAATGTTCTAAAGAATTGTTACTGATACTTCAGATATCTATGTGACTGTTCACTCAATTGTCTTGGTTCTCTTTTACACCATTCATTTATCAGTTTCTGACACATCAGTCGTTCTCTCTCCATTTCCCTCATTACAATATAATTTTGTAATTGATAAGTTTTTTCTTTAGGTAGACAGTATGCTTTGTTACTTTTGTTATCATAAAGTTTTTTCTTAAGGAATTTGTTTTGCTTTGGTAGTTTTGTTATTGCTAAATTATTTGTTTGGGTAGTTGGGTTGCTTAGAAAGTTTTGTCATTGCTAAGGTATTTGTTAAGATATTTTATTTGGGTTGATAATTTTTCTAATGTTAAATTATTTGTTAAAATATTTGATCTGCTGTGATAGTTTTCCTATTGTTTAATTATTTGTGACGCTCCACCACGAAATGAGTCGCTTAGCACCTGACCCACTTTTCCACTAGGAACCTTTAAAGGCAGGTGGGGGTCAAGTTGTCAATTTTGATATTTTGATTTGCTATGAAACTATAGCCTTATCTCTACCTTGTAATGAAATGCCAAGGCATAATTTTGTTTCCTTTTGCCTTTAAACATGGTTTTTTAAAATACCCAAACCCTCATTCTGACCATCTATCACGATGCTAAGTTTATCCATTTCTCATTTTGTCATTTCCTGCAGTCTATCATTTCAAGTTGAAATACCTTTTCATGGAATTGTTCGATTTTCAGTCTTCTTCTTCTTCTTCTCATTGGTTTAATGTCCGTTCACTACAAGGTGATTTAGACAATGGTACATTCACGTTAAGAATGCACTGAAAAGGGGATGAGGGGAAAAAGTGAAAGGATACAGAAAATCATGGATGATGATAAGTTTATACAATTTCATTTATAGTAACTGACCTACTGGTGACTGGCAAATACTTGCTGCAACTGATATTAGGACATGCGACTCGGAATCATACAGAACACTTGGGAAATTTCCGTATTTTTCCCTTAGATCTATCCCTTTGCTTTTATACGAGGCAATGAGCACAGGGCAATCAAACAGTATATGGTGGACTGATAAAATAGCAGAACAAGTACAGAAAACATCTTTTGAATATTTAGTTTTCCAAGCATTTAGACGTAATTTATGAATTATAATTTCTATATTTCGTGGGCAACACAAACGATTTAAGTGAAATCTAAAAAACTTTGAATATACAGAGTTTGCAAGAATTGAAATAATTTCAAATGAAGATAAACGCAGACCTATACTATTAATCATTATGTCACTTGTACATTCTGAAGCACCGCGTTTTGCCAGAGAATCTACCAATTTATTCCAGTAAAGACCGCAATGTGATGGCACCCAGCAAAATGTTATCCCAATACCTTTAGAAGCAAGAGAATGCACAAGGAACTTGATTTCAAAAATAACATCATTTCTCAGTTTAGAGTCCCAATGTTTTAAAGCCAGTAAAACTGATTTTGAATCAACACAAAAAAGGACATTGTAAATCGCAAGAGAAATATTTGAAATATAATTTAGCGCCATAAGAATTGCGAACAATTCAGAAGTGAATATTGTAAAACCTTTTCCAATACAAAAAGGTTTTTTTACTTTTAAGTCAGGTATAACGAATGCAGCCCCGCACATGCCCGATTCTAAGACAGATCCGTCCGTGTATACTTTCAAGTGGTTTAAATACTGACAATTTATATGATTTTGAACCTCAGTTTTGAGTAGGTTTTGATTAGTGTCCTTTTTTGTTTCTGTGTAGTCAATATCAAAATTTGCATATTTATGTTCCCATGGTGGAATCTGGGGAACTACTGGTAAAACTGGTACGTTTGATATATCGATATTATTTTCCTTCAAAAGGTCTTCAGTATAATTTCTTATGGGCTGCAAAAAAGAGATATTCCTAGCTCTTTTTGGATAATCCTTTTGATTAATAAATATTTCATCGCGAACAGAATTTGAAATAGCAAGACTTCGAATGACATATTTAGAGACAGATAACATTCTTTGCTCAGAAAGTGGAAGTAAATGAGCTTCTGTATAAGTTTTTAATGTACTGGCATGAATCGGCACTCCTAGAGCTATTTTAATTGCTTTGCTATTCACATTTTGCAACTTTTTAAAGAGATAATTTGGAGCAGAAAAATACACTTCTTGACCAGAAATGAGTTTAGATCGAATTAATGAAACAGCAAGATGCATGAGTGTTTTAGTATCCTGACTCCACGGCTGAGCACTCACAATCTTTAAGAAGTTTAATCGTTTCCTGGCTTTTAAAATCAAATTTTCAATATGCATTTTCCAGTTTAACTTGCTAGTTAAATGAACTCCCAAGAATCTGGCGTCTTGTTTGTATTGAAGTGTGACCCCATCAAGTGTTAATAATGGTAGTGTTTGGGGTTTTTTCCCATTGTTAAAAAGAACTAGACAAGTTTTTTCTCCAGATAACTCCAATCCATTCTCTTTCATGTAATTACTAAGTTTATTCAGTTCAACCTGATAAATCTTTTGAACATATTTTATCACTCTACTTTTCGTATTCTTTTTAAGAGAAGTGTTGATCCACATGGCAATGTCATCTGCATACTGAACAATAGTCGTATTTTTTGACAATGCCTGAGGAAGATCATGAATTAAAATAGAGAATAATAATGGTGCCAAAATTGCTCCCTGGGGTATTCCCATATCAACGGATTTAAAGTCTGAATATACACCATTCACTTTGGTACAGATTGATCTTTCAGACAGAAAATCCTTTAAGTATTGAAACATTATGCCTCTAACGCCGATATTTTTCAATTTGTATAATAACCTCGTATGCCAAACCCTGTCGTATGCTTTCCTAACATCAAAAAAGTAGCTAGTGTACTCTTTCGTTTGGATAACTGCTTTTTAATATCATGGGTTAACTTTACTAGGTGATCAGTTGTACATCTCACTCTTCGAAAACCAGCCTGGTTTATAGGAATTATATTGGTTTTTTTTTTTCACAATAATGCCATAGACGTTTTTGAACTATTTTTTCAAGTACTTTTCCAACATGAGAAGTGAGGGCAATTGGTCTGTAGCTGCTTAATGCTGATTGAGATTTGCCGCTTTTAAGAACTGGGACTACAATCGACTGCTTCCAGACATTAGGAAGAGTGCCATTTATCCAACATTTTTGGAGAAATGAAAATAGTACTTTTTTCCAACTCTCGGGCAAATTAATTAACATTTGATAAGACAAGCAATCAATACCAACTGCTGACCTGTTACTTCTAAAAGATTCAAGGACTTCAACAAATTCATTGTATTGAATTTCAGAGTTTAGATAATGCAGATTATCTACAGATTTTCAGTCTGTTTTTTGTATTGTTTAGCCATTTTAGTGCAGATTAATAACATGTCAATAAGTAGAAATTGACTTCTAGTGCAGTGCGACTCCTTATGTGGTGGAGTGTCACATTTGTAAAGATAATTGGTTTTCTTTGGTAGCTTTGTTATTGCTAAATTATTTGCTGATCTTTGTGGATACAAAACCAAATCTAGAAAATAGAGCACGTGAGCTTACAGCTGAAAGCAAAACTTACTAATCCACATTTTTAAGCAAGTTTAAACCAAAATCTTCACAGAGACTCCTGAAGTTAATATCAAGGGAGCAGTTCTGGTTTCATCTAGGAAGAGAGCAAGGCCATAACTTCAACTCTTGGCTGATGACTGAAGAAGCATCTGGTTGTAAATTCAACAATGTAGATACACTTGTCAGAGGCAAACGTGGTTTCCTGTCGTGACAACACTTTCAAGCTCAACTGAACAAGATATACAGAAACAATGTTGCTGAGCCAGTAAGCTCGCCTGCCAACTGGTGCAACCCCATAGTAGTTGTACCAAAAGCCAGTAGATTTGTACACATTATGTGTGGACTTAACCAGACTAAACACACCACGTGAACAGGGAAGTCTACACCATGGCAGATTTAGCAGATACACACATCAACATTTCTAAGGGCAAAGTCTTTTCCAAGCTTGATGCTAATTCAGGCTTCCCTCAGATACAGCTTGAGAAGGAAAGTTCCAAGTTGACTACGTCTGTGACACCTCTTGATTCAAATGACTACCTTATGGTATTTCATCAGTACCTGAATTATTCTAGAGGAACATGGATGCAATCCTACAGGCACTACCCAGAGTTGTGTGGTACATGGACAACATCATGGTATTTGACAGAGACAAGGAAGAACACGACATGAGACTGTGCATTGTCCTGGAAAAGGTGGTCCCAGGTTGGCCTCACCCTTGACCCAGAGAAGTTTGACTTCGCAAAAACACAGCTTGTGTACCTGGGCCAGGTGATTGATAAAAGCAGAGTGAGGAAGGATCCTGCCAATGCAACCTCGATGGAAATGAAACAGCCAGAGAATGTCGCTGACGTTAGACAATTCCTGGGCATGGTCAGCCAGCTCTTGAAGTGTGTGCCAAGCCTCGCTGACAAATCCAAGCCTCTGAGGGACATGTTGTAGAATGATGTTTTCTGGACCTTTGGTCCAGACCAGCAGCTTGCCTTTTGATGGCTTCAAAAGTGACCTGCCACCACCTCTAACACTCATGCTCTGCCATCCTGGATGGAAGACAGTTTTCTCAGCAAACTGCAGTAGTTTTGGCCTA
>CM060343.1:28192603-28202603 GCA_030674155.1 Stramonita haemastoma
AGGTAAGTCAATTTTCTAGTAAGTGTCAAAACAGATTGTTTAGCATCAACAATACGATTTGATGACTGGAAATCCTTGACTGGATAATCAGTATTCTGCACACAATCCTGAATTGTGACATCCTGCAATTAAGAGTGACACAGGAAGAAAATACAGTTGTCTGATCTGTGCATTCACAAGTTCCATAAGTTTAGCTAAAACCATATTCTAGGGCAAGATTCCAAAACTGTTAGGAAAACAAAAACAAAATTGGTAAAATTCATCTATCAATACAAAATCTAGACATTTTTGTGATCAGTAGCTATAGGGGCAGGGTGTTAACATGGTGTAAGTTAACTGATGCTATATAATGCCTTCCCTATTATTCGAAGTAATAAAGTGAAAAAAATATGTTCTGAAATAATGGTTTTCTACATGCTTATCAAACTTGTTCAAGTTTAAATCTGAATGTGCCGTCAGATTTTAGTACTATGAAAACAGGAGATATGCCTTGTCCAGTTTCATGTCTGATTCTTTCCAGTGGCATTTATTTCTTAAAACTGTCTCAACTGCTGGGTCCATTGCTTCCATTCTTTTTTTTTTTCTGAAGGTTTGGCGTTTTTGATTGGCTGTAGTATGACTAGTCATAATCTAACAAAAAAGGGTATTTTGGCTCCTTGAACCATTTCTGTGAATGCCTCTGATCTCAGATCTCTCCATTCAGGTAAAAAAAGTGTTAATATAGCAACTGTGAATGGCATTAACAGACATATAATTACTATTTGCATTGATGCCTATCATTGTCCAGAGGGGCTGACTGGTGGTCAGATTTCTACTGTCAATCATGACAGCCCTGTGTCTAGTGATGGGCGTGGCTTGTTCCACCTCTCCTCCAACTTTGGCCTATTTCTGCTCATGGTGGACTGTCAGGGAAAAGGCAATTGTGTGGACTGGAAGGGGAAAGAACACTTGTGGGGAGGCACAAGGCACGAGCCTCACAGACCTGACTGTAATTGGAGTCATCCAAGAACCTGAAACAGACAATAATGCTCTCCCCTGGTGTAGGCTGGTAACTAGCGCTATGGCACCTAAGATTATTTCCCTTGCATCCTTCTAGGTTAACACATTGTCCTAGAGATTTCGCCTTGTACTCACAGGGAAACATCGACATTCAACTTCAACTACATCTGAGCTGCCTTATCAACTACTACAGTCAATGGGATTTAATTCTTAAACATGTAAGATACCATGACACAAAAGTGCATTGTCCTTACAGCAAAACAATCCATACACCATTGTCTAACACACACAATAGCACTTGAACACAAATCACCCAGTTCTTCCTTATCAGTCAGAGCTAAAAATGCTAAGTTCTCCAAAACACAATCATTTGCCTGCCTTGGATTGAACCCTCTTAGACAAAGCCAGGCGCTTGGTTTTGATCCCCTGGCATCTGGCATTGAGTCCTGACCACGTGGGCAGTACTTATCCATCACACACATAATTATTGCATGGTTCACACTCATTGTGTCTGCAATTTAGATGGGTGATGCAGGGGGTGTTTCAGAGGTGCCAGTGATAAATTTAGACCACTAACTCGTGTGTACTTGGGAAGGAAGGGAGAAAGCATAGCTGATGATGGAAACGCTTTTTGCTCCTAGTGCGTGGCAAAACAAAAGATGTTTTCATTGGTAACAGAGGATTCATCTAATTAACAAGACGATGAATTGAATGTGTTTGTATTGGAAGTAGAAAAAAGTTGAATGTCAAATATTAAGTCAGTCAGATATTATAAGCTGAGGAGGAAGAGGAGGAAGAGGAGAAAGGAAATGAAGGGGTTAGGGAGAGGAGTGACCCAGAAAATAACCCAGTCCATGCACATTTCTGCAAGTCTGGTGATCTGTGCTACACACACCACTGTGGAGAAATATGACACTCCAGTGGGTCTGCAGCATAGACATCTGAAAACGTGACATCTTTTGTCTATTATATAGTTATTAGTACACTTTTCTTTTAAAACTGCAATGCCAGAAAGAAACAGATATGCTGATTAACAAAATAACAGGAAAGATAAGAAAACGGGTCTCCAATCTGCTACGATTCGACAGGTAACAGCAATGGGTACACCCTGACACATACACAATTTGTATTTTATGCAATGTAATGTGTCCCTGTGCCATCACTATGGCTACTTCAGAGACTTCCAAAAATAAAATGTTGTAGGATTACAGAGGTTCTGTTTTGTTTCGTATTTGACACACCTGTGTGATGACAGGGGTGTAAGTGTGACATTAATGTACAACAGTACACTTTTTGTCAGGTATTCTCCTTACAGCAGCACTGAGGTTGTCATAAATCTTGACTTTTGCTTTGGTTGCGAATGCCAAAACTAGTGGATGAGCACTGTTTAGACTGATTGGTCCTGAGGATGTTTGGAGTCACAGAGACAGGATAGGGTCTGTTCCTTCTGATGGTGGGGTTATGGACACCAGTAAGCTGTTTCTAATTGCTAACCCCACGCCATGTTCTCTGACCTCGTCTAATGTTTTTTTTTTCTGTCAGAAGAGGGGCATCTCTCTCTCTCTCTCTCTCTCTCTCTCTCTCTCTCTCTCTCTCTCTCTCTCTCTCTCTCTCTCTCTCTCTCTCTCTCTCTCTCTCTCTCTCTCTCTCTCTCTCCACACAAATCTGGTTTCTGGGAGCCTGGTTTCTTGATTGGTAATGATATATATATATATATATATATATATATATATATATATATATATATATATATATATATATATATATATATATATATATATATATGACACAGTCTGCTCAGTTCTCTGTCAATGACAGCTGTCTCATGAGAATCATTTACTTGCTGCAGGTCATCAGAAAAGCCTGGTGTCATTGCTCTTACATTCCATGTGCCCAATTCTAGGGTGGGAGTTTTCATTGTTCTGTTGCCTGATGCGGTACAGTCGATCAGCTTGCATGTAATAGTGGGAATTTAGCGATGCTCGTAAACTAGTTCCTGCTGCATTGTCTCAACAAAGCAGTTGTTATGGCGATGCTTTGCCCAGTACAATTTTTCTTTGCAGTCTTTTTGAAGGTGTGGGTTTGATTCCCACTGCTGCACCATGTAATGTTGTTGAGATGTTTGGGTAGACACGCACACAAACAACACACACACACACACACACACACACACACACACACACACACACACACACACACACACACACACACACACACACACAACACACACGCACACACACACACACTAAATGACTAGGGAGTTTCGATTTGTTTTTTTTTTCCCCTTTTTTTTAAGCTGCATCATCCTATGTAATGTCCTTGTCCTGTTGTTCTTACACCCCTCATTTCAATCACCATGCCACAGCCATACCCAATTCTTTATGTCTCATTGGCAGCGTCGAGAGTCCACAGGGAGCCTATCAATATCAGGCCGCCGTGGGGCCACCAGCCAGAGGGACCCTGCACTTCTGCTGAGTCACTTTGGTGGTGTTCAGTGGCGCCTGTTTTAAAGTAACATACACAGGACACACACCTACTAAGTCCCCTACTAAAGACAGTATTAATCCAGTCGCGGAGCCAGACTGAGTCAGTCACCCACCCCAGGTGGCTACCACCACAAGGTCCCTCCATTGACCGTCCCTATGGACTCCAACCCAAATGGCTTTAACACAAACTCACCACCGGCACAGAAGTGTATGGGTAAAATGAATTTGAGGTCACTATTAGACCTGATCAATGGGCGCTACCGAATTATAGGTATTTTTTTGTATTATTGCATGAAGATCAATGATAAGGAGGATGACGAAATGCTGCTGCTATGGAAGTCTATCTGCTTTGAGCCTACTTTACACAGTTGCACTCTATGCTTACTATGATCATATATTTTGGCGCCTACCAGGCCTGAGAGATAACACGATACAACAGAGTATGGGATGCCGCCTCAAGACCCATGTCCCATGTACCCAGAATCCCTTCTACCCTAGACCCCAGACGTGTCACTCTGTAGAGGAAGGAGAAGGAATACCGTAAGACGATAATGGAGAACTATAACATGATACATGGTGCTGTTGCCCCAGCGAACTGTCCAATGGCGATACCGTGTGGGTTCCTGATGTACAGTAGATGGCACAGTCGTCAAGCAGCATGAGACTCCACGCCATTTCACCTTCCACACAATGTACCGTGGCTTCATTCACTGAAATTTGCAGATGGCTCGTAAGATGTGCCTGCAACGTAATCCTTACCACAGACAGTGCCTTCTGTCTCCTCTGGTCCTCCCCTTTCCAAAACACCCACGCTTTTATTGCTTTCTGTTAAGTTGCCCAGTCAAAGTTCATGACCCGCAGATGGCAGGGCATGGGTATAAATAAACAGGGCTAAAGGAAAGATCCCACAAGCAGTTTGGGCTATAGCCCTGTTCAGCTTAAATTACTATTGTTTCTTTTACCTGTTGTCTTCCACAATGAATTACCAAAAAAAAGACAAACAAGCACTCTTTAAAAATAGTTTTTAACAAGCTTTATTTTGATTCCAAACTCCATACACAGTCTTTCATACTACTTAATGTGGGAACAGTTAAAACACACATAACGAGTAACAGGAGAGGTGTAGGCAGAAACACAATCACATAAAATAGACATGTTAACCTTTGTCTCTAGAATACGCAGCTAGTTATAATGTACAAACAACAAACATTGAGAAAACATTGAGAATGTCTACTAAAAGACTCACCCATTTCTTTTTGCTGAGAGACTCTCCCTGTTGGCACAACAGGGCCATACATAAACACCATAGTAGGCTACTGCACGCAGCGGCACAGAAAGCAGTGTGACGGAGAGCGTGGGATCAAGTCTGACAGTCATCACCCCAGTGTCAGGGATCTGACTTCACCTTAAACCCTACTGCACAGGCATAGCAACAGAACAGTACACAGTCCAATGTTTTATCACCTTTTAGTGGTACCCTTGCTATAGCTGAAGGTTTTTTCACTAACCAATTCCAGTTCAGCTCAAATGGCCCAAACATACCATATAAAATGTCTGGTAAGTATCGTGCACTGTCATCAGGCAGAGGTAGCTCACAATGGATTGGGGTTTTCAATTCATTAATGTTTCTGATGCTATACACAAAGTATCCTCTAATCATGGTGAAAAAATGTTGTGATTAAAAGTGTGTCTACTTCTGTGTTGTGATCAAACAGCCAACGGCACAGAAGTCTACACTTTGACATCAAAGCAAAAGAAAAAAAAAGAACAGACATAAAAAACAACACACACGCGCGCACGAACGCACGCACGCACCTACGAACGCATGCAAGCACACACACATGAATGCACGCACGCACGCACACACACAGAGTTATAAAAAATATGAATATATATATATAATATATATATATATATATATATATATATATATATATATATATATATATATATATATATATATATATATAATGAGAGAGAGAGAGAGAGAGAGAGAGAGAGAGAGAGAGAGAGAGAGAGAGAGAGAGAGAGAGAGAGAGAGAGAGAGAGAGAGAGAGAGAGAGAGAGAGAGAGAGAGAATCAGACAGACAGACAGATACACAGACAGACAGACAGATACACAGATACACAGAGACACAGACAGACAGACAGACAGATAGATTCACCAAGGATTTCTCTTCATTTATTGTTATCTATATTATTTTCAGAGTAAGGACTCTACAATCTACCTGACACAGACCAAACATGAACAACTCCACAACTGATGCTGATGAACCCACACCCAGCAGCACTCTTTTGATGCCGGTCATAGCCTACCCCGAACACCAGGCAGCATTGATGATCTGGAAAATTTACCCTGCAGTGCTTGTTGTGGTGGGAGGCTTTGGAAACATCGCTTCAGTCTGCGTTATGCGGCGTATGAAGGATCAGAACTCATCTCAATATGCTATTTTCATGGCACTGGCCATTTCAGATTTGATTTTGCTGTGTACCACCGCTGCTTACAGATGGATAAAATTCGCTTTTCATACAGATATTCTACTTCTGCATCCAGCACTGCTCGTTATTGTGAAGTGGCTGGTCTATGTCACCAGTGTTATATCTGCCTGGCTTGTGACCTTTGTGACAGTACAGATAACAATCGCAGTTCTGTGGCCACACAGGATGAGGGTGATGTGCACTGTGCGAAAAACTTGGATTGTTATTGCAATAATTACTGTCGTTTCCTGTGTTATGAATGTTCATATGTTTGTGGGGATTATAGGCAGCTATTATTATCCTAGTATCATGGCAGGGCCCTATGGATATTTCTTTCTCCATGTCTACCATTGGCTGCATGGAGCTCTGTTTTCTGTCGTCCCCTCCGTCTGTCAGTTTGTCTGTGATATCATATTGTCTGTCACTCTGATCAAAGCAGTTTCCTCAGCATCCATCGCTACACGTGTGGAATCCAATGCTGGCTCTGCACAAAACATGGACAGCCGTAAGAACATGTCTTACAGAACGACCATCACGGTTCTGGTCATATCCATTACTTTTCTTATTTTGACCACACCTGTGTTTGTGTATGTGAACTTGCTTAACTACATAGGTGCTGTTGTTGGAAATCATCCTAGGCAAAAGGCTGTGTCAAATCTCATTACTACGCTTGCATATCAGTTATGGTACACCAACAGCGCAATCAACTTTTTCCTCTACTGTCTCACTGGAACCAAATTCAGAAGGGAGTTTATAAACTGGATCTCCTGTGGTGTGAAGAGTTCCTCTGCTCCACCTGTCCATGAGACAGCTGCAGAGGCATCAAAGAAATAATACAGGAAGCATCATGGGAGTAGTACCCGGGCCAAATGACTTTGCCTTTCATCTATGACTTAGACCTAGATATTATATACTTAAATCCCCCTTTTCTGTCCCTCTCTCCATCTGTCTGTCTGTCAAATATATCTGTGTCTGTCTGTCTCTCTGTCTGTCTATCTGTCTGTCTGTCTGCCTGTCTCTATCTCTGTCTCTGTCTGTGTGTCTGTCTCTCACACTCTCTATATGATTACCACTCCCGAAGAATTGTTGATATTGTACATTGTTCTTTTTTATTATTTACCTTTCGATTTTCGTCCCTTTGTCCAATTATCCATTTGTGAATGGGTTGAAAAACCTAACACAATAAATCTTTGTCATTGCCATTGCCATTGCCATTGCCATTGCCATTGCTCTCTCTCTCTCTCTCTCTCTCTCTCTCTCTCTCTCTCTCTCTCTCTCTCTCTCTCTCTCTCTCTCTCTCTCTCTCTCTCTCTCTCTCTCTCTCTCTCTCTCTCTCTCTCTCTCTCCTCTTCCTCTCTCTCTCTCTCTCTCTCTCTCTCTCTCTCTCTCTCTCTCTCTCTCTCTCTTCTCTCTCTCTCTCTCTCTCTCTCTCTCTCTCTCTCTCTCTCTCTCTCTCTCTCTCTCAAACTGTATGTTTATCAGATTTGACATGCACAGACTAAACTCACGACTATGTCTGATAAAGGGTCCAAGCCAGAAGTAGTATGCTGCATTGCACAGACAATAACAGCACTGTAAAAACTGAACAACATCTGGAAAGATAAAAATATCTCACTCAAGTTCAAGATCAGACTAATGCGCTATCTTCTCATATCCACATTTCTGTATGCCTGTGAATCGTGGACCCTGACTGCTGATTTGGAAAAAAAGAGTACAGGCAGTAGATATAAGATGCTTCCGGCGACTCCTTGATATCTCCTACAGAGACCACATTGGCAATGAAGATGTGCATAATAGAATCCAGCAAACTTTGGTGCATATGAAAATATCCAATCAATCCAAAAGAAACGGAAACTTAAATGGTACGGGCATGTAACAAGATCAAAAGGACTAGCAAAACAATACTGCAAGGCACTGTCAAAGGAGGAACAAAAATAGGCAGACCAAAGAAGAGATGGGAGGACAACATCAGCGAATGGACTGGCCTAGACCTCAATAAAACCCTGAGAAAGGCAGAACAGAGAGAAGAATGGAGGGAACTCGTTGTCAAGTCTTCATGGGTGCATTATTTATTCATTTATTTATTTTATTCTTTTATATGGAGGACAATGGGGTGAAGCACTCTTTTGCTTTTTTACATCTAGTCCCCGTGTGTATGCAGTTTTGTAAATGTCATCTGTTCCCACCGGCACACAATGGCCTGCTCTGACGAAAAGCAGAATAGGATTAAACCTGTGCGCAAGATGTTCTGCGTGCGTTCGCACACGGGGCCTCGGTTTACAGTCTCATCCGAAAGACTTTTGGGGAGAGTAGAGTCAGCACTAATGTTAACTCCAAGGGAAAAATCCCCTCCAACAGGAATCGAACTCGGGTCGTCAAATTGCCAGCGCAATGTTCTGACCTTTAGGCTATCCCGTCTCACATATAGATAGATATATAGATAGATAGATAGATAGATAGATAGATAGATAGATAGATAGATAGATAGATAAATAGATAGATAGATAGATAGATAGATAGATAGATAGATAGATAGATAGATAGATAGATAGATAGATAGATAGATAGATAGATAGATAGACAGATAGATATATGATAGTTTTATGTGTTATTCTCTGGAACGTATACTTTTTTGTTGTTTGGGGGAGGAGGGGGGAGCTAATTATCAGTTTTTCTATTGCCTTGGTTTTGTTAATCCCGATTCCTATAGAAGATGTTGTCATTATAGTATTACCATTAGGGATACATTATCTCACCCACTCACTCATTCGCTTACTCACTCGCTGACTCACTCACTCACTCACTCACTCACCCACTCATTGACTCCGTCACTGACTCCTTCACTGACTCCTCCCATCCCTCCCTCCATCCCTCCTTCCCTCCTTCCCTTTCTCACTCACTCACTCACTCTTTCACTTACTCACTCACTCCCTTACTCATTCTATACTCACCCATTTACTGTCTCACATAAGGCCACGCACGCACTCACTCACGCACGCACACGTACTTGCACGCATACACGTACAAACGCATGCCAGCACGCACACAGACACGTACGACACATAGACACACACAGACTCAGATACACCCACAGACACACAGACACACAAATACACACCCACTCACCCACCCACAGACACAGACTTGCAGAAGGGACACTCATAGACATCAGGAGTTATGAAAAGTGTTTCTGACAGTACACCTGACACTGTTGTCTGTCTGTCTGTCTGTCTGTCTCTCTCTCTCTTTCTCTCTCTCTCTTTCTCTCTCTCTCTCTCTCTCTCTCTCTCTCTCTCTCTCTCTCTCTCTCTCTCTCTCTCTCTCTCTCTCTCTCTCTCTCTCTCTCTCTCTCTCTCTCTCTCTCTCATCAGGTCAACTCCATTTGTTTTATGTTCTGTTACATAACTATATTCAAATTCAAGTCTTTTTTTTTTTTTTTCTTAGCATATAACCAGTTGATGACCAGTGCATGAGTCCATCGATCTCATTGTCTCTCCTTTCCTGTTCTGTGTACAAGCTAAATAATGGTCGGAGCAGAGAGTTCAGAATGAGTGGAGTACAAGCACTAGTTCAGGAACCTCACAGAAAAACAAATAGAGGCAGGACAAAACGTGTCCACAATCAAACAAAAACAACAGAAAAATCAACATACCATTAAGAAAAAAATGGACCTCTGTCTTTGCATGACTTTAATCAACAGTGGATAAACTTGGCACTGATGGGATTGGTGCACAATAAGGACACAGAAGTTCTCAATACACAAAGCTGTTTGTAGCATTGCCGACACAGAAATATTCTGAAGCTAACATTGTAAATTCAGCAGTAAGTACACTCAAAGAAAACAGAAAAAAATACATGTCTGAAACGACCTCCTTTAACCTTAGCTGATGCAAACTTTAACCTAAAATTGATAGGTTGATTTGCACTTCGACCCGCTGCTTGAGGGTGTACTTTTTTGGATCGGCAAATGTTCTTCTTCTGACAGCAATCATTCATGTTTCTTTGGTAATTCGCGGGTGTGACCCCGCGAGGGGTGT
>CM060343.1:28212603-28235103 GCA_030674155.1 Stramonita haemastoma
AAAGAACAAGAACAAGAACAAGAACAAGAATAACAAAAAGAACAAAAAGAACAAGAAGAACAAGAGGTGATAGAGTAGGAGGAGGAGGACTTCTGTGGAGAAACCATAAACAATAGTGAGTAGTTGAATTTCAGTCTGGTTGTGAGTGAACTGGAAGACAGGGTGTGGACGATGCCATCAGTTTGTCAGGAACTGGTCTCTGTGAGGGTTGTATTATGTCAGGCTGCCATCATGAGTCTGTTGTTATATGATTTGAGAAGCTTGCCTCTATTGTACAGTGATGTGACAGTAATTATTTGCTGTTATTTGACATTGTGATTTACGGTATTGTAGTTTGCATATAGTACAACTTTAATTGAGTCACTTGGATATCTTTTATTCGAGTTCATGAGATAGTGTGGAGAAAGCGGAAAAGGAACAAGAGGAGTTTGATGAGAAAAAAAGGGTGATGATGAAAAGAAGATAGTAGGGAAGGAGGAGGAGTAGGAGGAGAAGGAAGAAGAGAAGGAGGAGGAGGAGTAGGACGAGGAGGAGGAGGAGGAGAAAGAAGAAGAGGAGGAGGAGGAGGAGGAGAATGAGGAGTAGTAGGAGAAGGAAGAAGAGGAGGAGGAGGAGGAGGAGGAGGAGGAGGAGGAGGAGGAGGAGGAGGAGAAGGAAGAAGAGGAGGAGGAGGAGGAGGAGGAGGAGGAGGAGGAGGAGGAGAAGGAAGAAGAAGAAGAGTTGGAAGAGATTGTAGTGGAGAAAGAGGATGAGGAAGAGAAGATAGTGGAGAAGGAGGAAGAGGAGGGTAGGAAGAGGTATGACTCAGGTAAGTCAATTTTCTTTTAAGGGTGAAAACAGATTAGCATCAATGATAACATTTGATGACAAAACACCTTTGACTGGATAATCAGTATTCTGTTGACACTCCTGAATTGTGGCACCCTGCAGGTAAGAGTGACACAGAATGAAGACCCATCTGTGCATACACAGGTTTCATAAATCTAGCCCCCAACATTCTTCGGCAAGATACAAAACCATTTGGAAAACAAAATTTGGTAAATTTAATCTCTCCATACACAATCTAAACACTATCAGTGATCAGGAGCTAAAGGGATAGAGCGAGAACATGCTATAGGTAATCAGTGCTATATAACGCGGTCTCTATTCATCACAAAATAGAGTGTAGCATTCTGTCCTGAAGTGTTGGTATTTACAGAACTGAATGAATGATAAAGGACTGTAATCCTGGCTGCAAACTTCAGCTCTGTATCCAAATACTTAAGTTGATTTGAACTGAATGGAGCAGTGCTCCAATCCCTGATTAGGGAACATAGCACACTCGACAACATTGAAAAGGTGCATATGAAAATTTATAAAATACTTGTAGGTGTTAGTAGAGATGTGAAAGATAACATTGCTTAGCTGAATGCGGTAGACATCAAATGCAATTGTGACGCTCCACCACATAATGAGACGGAGTGCACCTGAGGTCAATTTTTAGTTATTGACATGTTATTAATGTGCAATAAAGTGGCTATCAAATACAAAAAACAGATTGAAAATCGGACATTTCTGTGCAACAGTATTACAAATTGAAATGATAGACTGCACGATGGAACAACATGAGAAACGGGCAAGTTTATTTTAGTAATAGGTTGTCTTAATGAGTGCTTTGGTATTTTCAAAACACATTTAAAAGCAAAAGGAATAAAAATTATGCCTTGATATTTCATTATAAGGTAAATAAACAGATCTAGTTTAATAATCAATCAAAATCTCAAAATTGACAACTTGACCCCCACCTGCCTTTAAAGGCTCCTAGCGCAAAATTAGGTAATGTGCTAAGCGACTCATTTCGTGGTGGAGCGCCACAATTATATTTGGATGCATTCATTGAAATGATTAAAAACTGGATCAGACTTCTTGCCAGGGATGAGAACAGATTTCCCAAGCAGTGCTACTCCACATTGCTCAAGCATGATCAGAAGGGTACAAGAAACTTGGTAACTCATGTAAGATCTGCATTATGTTCAAACACTTTTAGATATCTCTGGAAAATGCCAAAAATATAGAAAGTGTTATATTGTTTTCAGAACTTTCAATAACAGACTTTTAATAATTACGCACTGCTAAAACTAGCACAAGCCATTGATCTCTTATCCTAATTACTAAATTACTATTTCTAAGGTAAACAGCGCAAATTGTGTTGAAGTTCTGATTATTTTTAGCACTGCTGAATACTTTGCTCATTAAGAAGTTATAGTCTGCCACTGAGAGACATTTTCCACGTTATAAGAGAACACCTGTAAATATTCACTGCGATCAGTGTAATGAATCTGCCATTGATGATATATTTCAATTTTACAGGAAAAGCAAAAACTGTGGAGACAGGCTGGATCACTGCAGCAGACTGCAGACTTTGCCATTCAGACATGACTACCGTCTTTTACTGGCCAGGGAACGTGGGAGAGGGACAAGCAGTTTGAATCAGTAGCTTGGGTTCATTGGTTGATTTTGTTTAGAGAGAAAGGGGAGGGAGGGAGAGAGAGAGAGAGAGAGAGGAGAGAGAGGAGAGAGAGAGAGAGAGAGAGAGAAGAGAGAGAGAGAGAGAGAGAGAGAGAGAGAGAGAGAGGAGAGAGAGAGAGAGAGAGAGAGAGGAGAGAGAGAGAGAGAGGAGAGAGAGAGAGAGAGAGAGAGAGAGAGAGAGAGAGAGAGAGACAGAGAGAGAGAGAAGAGAGAGACAGACAGACAGACAGACAGACAGACAGACAGACAGAAGACAGACAGACAGACAGACAGATAGACAGATAGACATATAGAGGCAGACAGACAGACAGACAGACAGACAGATAGACAGATAGACAGATAGACAGATAGAGAGAGACAGACAGACAGAGATACAGATGTCCTTAAGGATTTCTTTACATTTTTTTTAAAATATTATTTCCAGAGTCAGGATCACTACAATCTACCTGACACAGACCAAACATGGACATGTCTTCAACTGATAGTGATGGACTCACAAACAACAACACAACTCAGATGTCACCCACTGAATACCCCGAGTACCAGGCAGCAGTGATGATCTGGAAAATTTACCCTGCAGTCCTTGTTGTGGTGGGAGGCTTTGGAAACATCGCCTCAGTTTGTGTCATGCGGCGTATGAAGGACAAGCACTCATCTCAGCATGCTATTTTCATGGCTCTGGCCATTTCAGACTTGATATTTTTGTGTACCACCGCTGCCTACAGATGGACAATATACGTTTTTCATGCAGATATTAAGCTTCTACATTCAGTAGTGTGCAAGATTTGGCGTTGGCTGGTCTTCGTCAGCAGTACTACATCTCCCTGGCTGGTGACCTTTGTGACAGTGCAGAGAACAATGGCGGTTCTGTGGCCACACAGGATGAGGGCGATGTGCACTGTGAGAAGAACGTGGATTGTTATTGCAATTATTACTGTCATTGCCAGCGTCTTCAATGGTCACACATTGGTGGGGACAGTTTTAGTCTTGTCAGGCAATTCCTATTCTTGTGAGGCCAAGGCAGGGTCCTATAGTTATTTCTTTTTCCATGTCTACCATTGGCTGCATGGAGCTCTGTTTTCTGTCATCCCCTCCATCTGTCAGTTTATCTGTGATATCATATTGTCTGTCACTCTGATCAAAGCTTTCAATTCATCATCCATTGTTACACGTGTCGAATCCAATGCTGGCTCTGCACAAAACATTGACAGCCGTAAGAACATGTCATACAGAACGACCATCATGGTTTTGGTCATATCTACTACATCCCTTATTTTGTCCACACCTGTGTTTGTGTACATGAATTTTCTTTACTTCATAGGTACTGTGCTTGGAAATCACCCTAAGCAATTAGCTGTGTCAAAACTCCTACATGCTCTTGTATTCCAGTTGTGGTACACCAACAGTGCAATCAACTTTTTTCTCTACTGTCTCACTGGAACCAAATTCAGAAGGGAGTTTATAAACTGGATCTCCTGTGGTGCGAAGAGTTCCTCTGCTCCATCTGTCCATGAGGCAGCTGCAGAGGCATCAAAGAAATAAGACTGGTGGCATCATGGTAGTAGTAGCTTGTCCATATGACCTTACCCTATATGTTCATCTTACATCTAGACAGCCTATATTTAACTCTGCACTCACGCAGTTAAAATGTATGTTTAGAAAAGTGACATGCAAAAATGTGTGATTTCAAGATTTGGTTTGGTAAAGTGTTTTTATGTTTTTCTCTGTTTTTCACCATATGTTGTATCTGTTGTATGGGCTAATTATCAGTTTTCCTAACGCCTTGACTTCTTTAAATCCCGACTCCTGTTGAAGATATTATCATTATCTGGTTTTCATTAGTGATACTCTGACTGACTGACTGACTGACTGACTGACTGACTGACTGACTGACTGACTGACTGACTGACTGACTACTGGCTGACTGGCTGTCTCACTGACTGACTGACTGACTGACTGACTGACTCACTCACTCACTCACTCACTCACATTTTCATTCATACCCACCATTTCTTTATTTCTTTCTATGTATCTATCTATGTATCTATGCATCTATGTATCTATGCATCTCTCTCTCTATCCATCCATCCATCCATCCATCCATCCATCCATCCATCCATCCATCCATCCATCCATCCATCTACTAGCTACTATCTATCTATCTATCTATCTATCTATCTATCTATCTATCTATCTATCTATCTATCTATCTATCTATCTATCTATCCCTTAATCTGGTGACCATGGGGGCACCCCTGAAGACTTGACAACCAGTTCCCTCCATTCCTCTCTCTTATGGGCTAATTAGGATTGAAAAGCATTTCAACCCAGTGTGTGCGGTGGACATCTTTCCTTGATTTCATCAATTCCCTGTATCCTTATGGAACAGAAAGCTGTCTGGGACTTCATCATTTAAACTGCAGAAAAACTTCATCATGTAAACTGCGGAAAAAAAAAAAAAAAACCTCTGGCCGGTGGCATCATGTGAGTGTTGAGATGTTTGTTTGTTGGGTTGTTTGGCTATGGATGAAGACACTTCCACTTTTAAAAACAAAAAATTGCAACCAACTCTAGATATCATCCAAAAACGTTTTTCATGCAGTAAATACGAGCTTGCCATATGGAGAAATTGTTTGATTTACCGCTATTCCGGAATTCAAGACTTTGACCTGTCCACTTTTATTTTTGACTATGATTCCAAAGATTCAATACTTGAAACATCATCGCAACTGATTGCAATACCACCGCCACCCTTCCTGGTAAAGACAGTGATTCGCATTTTATATCAAGCAGTCAAGTCTGTGACAGTGACACTGTACTTTTCCAAGACAGAAGGAACCTTATTATGTCAGGGTTTAGACTGCCCTGCCTGGGACTCGGAAGAGTGTGAAATAATATCAAAATTTGTTTCAACTTTCATGATCAATAGCAATGTGAAACAATTATCCAGATCACTCATCCAGACTCCTCTGACATTTATTTATGCCTTAACCGAGCCGCCTGCACTGGTGCCACCCCTGATGGACCTGTCTGTAATGACCAAGGCCCCAGCATCTCCATGTTGGGAGGACGCAGTGCGGAAGAACGAGGGCACGACACGGGAGGAGGAGGACGAAAGCACGGTACGTGAGGACGAAAGCACGGTACGTGAGGACGAAAGCACGGTACGAGAGGGCGAGGGCACGCTACGTGAGGGCGAGGGCACGCTACGTGAGGACGAGGGCACGCTACGTGAGGACGAGGGCACGCTACGTGAGGACGATGACACGCTACGTGAGGGCGAGGGCACGCTACGTGAGGACGAGGGCACGCTACGTGAGGACGAGGGCACGCTACGTGAGGACGAGGGCACGCTACGTGAGGACGAGGGCACGCTACGTGAGGACGAAGGCACGCTACGTAAAGACGAGGGCACGGTGCGGAAAGACGAGGGCACGGTGCGGAAAGACGAGGGCACGGTGCGTGAGAACGAGGGCACGGTGCGGAAAGACGAGGGCACGGTACGTGAGGACGATGACACGGTACGTGAGGACGATGACACGGTACGTGAGGACGATGACACGGTACGTGAGGACGATGACACGGTACGCGAGGACGATGACACGGTACGTGAGGACGATGACACGGTACGTGAGGACGATGACACGGTACGTGAGGACGATAACACGATACGTGAGGACGAGAGCGCTGTGCGGAAAGACGAGGGCACGGTGCGGAAAGACATGTTACGGAAGAAGGGGGGGCAGGAGCTTATGGTTAGCTCTCTCTCTTCTCTTCAGAAGGACTCTGGCAATCCTGGAGAAGAAACTCTGACAAAGACTGTCCAGAAGGCAGACACGCCAGTGGGAAAAAGAACACGACTGCAATGCAGACGACCTGGACGTCGCACAACCCGCAGCCAATATACAAATAGTCCACTGTCCGAGCTGAAGCAAAAGGTGTTTTGTCTAGAACAGCAGTTCGATACCTTGATCAATTCCCAAACCTCTCTGCAAACTAACATTTCATCCTTGGTTGAAGACATCAAAGTTTCTATTAAAAATGAACTTCGTACTAACATAAATGATAAATTCAATGTATTCAGTTCTAACCTAGAAGACCTAAAAACACACATAACTAACCTAGAAAAGACAAATGCAGTACTGGTAAAAGAAAATCACTCACTAAAAACTCGTCTAGGGACTATCCACTCTGAAATGAAAAAAACTAGACATGCTTCAACTGAATTTGCTTCAGTATCCTCACAAACTTCCCCTTTCCTTTCCAAAAATCCACCAACTGCCGATAATTTCACGCAAACAGAATCAAATGACTGTAATCGATCATCTGCTGGAAGCAATAATTCTGTTGTAGACTCCCAATCTCAGTCATTGACTGAGCGCTATGAACAATCGGAAAACCTGACCACATCACAGTCAACAGTGAAACACGCACTGCCACTAAAGCGAAAAGAAAACAAAGATTTTGGGACTCTCTCCCCACCTCCTACATCGGAATTGACCGCCACTAATATTCACTACTCAGTTCCCACATCAAACCCCTTCACTGTTCTCTCTGCCCATGAAAATCAAGTAACAACTAACTCTAACAATCCCATTAAAGAAATGACCATTAACCCACGAAATAAATATTCCGATGCAAAACCCTCCCCACTCGAAACTCTTTCTGTTATGTCTATTCCTGATAAATCTACCATGCTCCTCATTGGAGACTCTGTCATTCGTTTTATTAATCCAAAAAGATTAGCCCCCCGCTACGAAAATCTCTTCAAAATATGTATCCCTGGAATGAGTGTGGAAGACCTTAAAATCTGGCTGAAATCAATTCCAGCAAACCCAAATCTAAAACATGTTATAATTCATGTTGGTGTAAACTCCTGTCCCGCTGGTCCTGTACCTCTAGACACATGGGCTGAGGTCATCGAAATGTGTCAGGCCAGATTTCCTCGGGCACTGGTGGCTTTTAGCTCCATCCTGCCTGCCAGAGGAAATCACCATTTTAACAACAGCATCCTACCATCAAACAAAAACTTGGAAATGGCCTGCAATAGATCACATGTAACCTTCCTTAATCACTACAACACTTTTGCCTCAAACGCAAATCTCTACAATAGTCTTACACACCCCAATACCAAAGGAACTGCCCGTATAGCAGAAAACATCAAAGCATTATGGCAGGCACGTCCCTCTTCTGATGAACGACTCTCAGGACGACACCAGAGAGTTAGTTCAAGGACTTTCCCAACGCGGAATTATTACCCCAGAACTTTCGAACATAAGCCAGATCCTCGTGACTGGTCTAAAAACACTGGCCCAGGAAATCGTTCTAAAGATGACTGGCCAGCTCAGGGCCCTCCTCCTCCTCCATCAATTCAATCATGTCAGCACTTTCCTCCTCTCCCTTCAGTAGCTCATCTAAGCAAAGTTCTAGAGGCACCCCTCCCACCTCAGACTCCTCTAACCCACCCACGAATGCAGGAAGCATCAGCCCCGTCTGTCCATCCCCCAAACAACTTCAATTTAGAAAACATCACCCCCTGTTTACCCCCAATGAATGGTATGGATCAGTGGCGTCGCTCAGACCCAATCCATCCATACACTGAAAAATTATTAATCATGGCTTCCCATCTGCTACAGCAGCAACTCACACACCATGCCTATCCTGCTGCCAAATCTAATTACTAACCCCCTTCCCCACCTACTGTCCCTATATTCCATGTCTTCTCCCCTGTAATGTTGATATAACCATTAAAAATCATTATGTTCAATTGCAGGTTTGTGAAAGTAACGTGAAGAAAGAGATGATGAAAAAGAAATAACCTATTGATGAATGTACAAACATAAATTTTCCCCCTTTTCTTTTCTACACATTATCATTAGTTTAAATGGCTTTTAAATGTATATTGTACCCAGATGTTATTGTGAGTGCATGCACAGTATATGCAGCTCGATATATGCTGTGCCAGTGTTTGTCACTGGAAGTGTGCATGAGTACATGCCCATGGCCATGCCTGTGTGCATGTTTATATTTATTTAGGGCTGATACGTGAGTGTGTCAATGCGCTCGCGCGTGGTGTGTGTATATGTGTGTGAGTGAGTGTGCGTCCGTGCGTGTGTGTGTGTGCGTGCATGGGTGTGTGTGTGTGTGAGTATGCCTGTGTGTGTGTGTGTGTGTGTGTGTGTGTGTGTGTGTGTGTGTGTGTGTGTGTGTGTGTGTGTGTGTGTGTGTGTGTGTGTGGAATGCTTATGCTCTTGTGTGGGCATGTGTGTTCATAGGAGTGTGGGCTTGTAACTGTGTGTGTATGTGTGTGTAAGTATATGTGTGTGCGTGCGTGTGTGCGTGCGTGAGTGTGTGTGTGTGTGTGTGTGTTGACGGGGATGCGATGAGTATATGTGGAATGTGAGTGCGCGTGCGCGCGCGCGCGTGTGTGTGTGTGTGTGTGTGTGTGTGCGTGTGCGTGTGTGTGTGCCTTGATGTCGCTATGTAGCTCTCACATGATGGTCACGTATTAGCCGGGGTGAATTATTACTTACTGTTGATAAAGACGTGTTGCGTTGTGACATTTTGCTTTTTTGTCTACTCGCGACGGGATACTGCGCATTAGCAACTTGCCTTTGTATGACCGGTGTGTCTGGTCTGACGCTTTTGATAGTTTTCATTATCTTGTTGAATTGGCTTATTACTATTAGTATTACCTTTTTCAACTCCGTTACATTATTAACATTCGAAGTTTCAATTTAGCTTTATCTTTTTGCATTTGTTTACATTCTTGTTCACCTTTATTGTGTTATTTCCCCATCCCTAACTCCTCGACTAAGCCCTTGCTCCAATTTAGTTTTTGGCAAGAGTTTTTGTTTATATTGAAATATAACTGTGATTTATGTATGTTGTATAGTGGAATTATTTAATATAGTTATTGATATGCCAGGGACTCGTGACAGTTGGCCGTCAGCAGATGGTCTCAGAATAGGATTTTTAAATATCAATCATATTATTAACAAAATGTCCGATGTTTATCATATTCTATCAAATTCACACACAAATTTTCATATATTTGGTTTTGCGGAATCCCGACTATCTAAACACATTTCTAATAATGAACTTGCTATTTCTGGTTATCAGATAATCCGCAAAGATCCTCTCGAACGAAAGGAAACGGGCTTTCTTATTTATGTACACGAAAACATCCGCTACAAACGAGTTGAATCACTTGAAAATTATTGTTTAGAATCAGTTTGGATTCAGATAGCCCTGAAAAAAACGAAACCAATCCTTGTCGGTTTTATTTATAGAAATCCAAAAGAACTTATAGACTGGCATGACAAATTCACTTTAATGATGGAGGAAGCTTCATTACTCTCAGAGGAAATTATCCTATTAGGTGACTTTAATATAGATTTGTTAAAAACTAACCACAATTGGATACAAACTTATGACTCTTTTCATCTGACACAGTTAATTGATAAACCTACAAGAATCACTGACACATCCAAAACTCTGATTGACCACATTTATTCAACTTCACCAAATCATATAATAGAAGTATGTCGCCCTGCCTTTGGATGCAGTGACCACCTTCCAGTATGCTTAACATGGTCAAAAAAAGGTATAAAGATTCCTAAGAACAGTCATAAGATTATTAAATATAGATGCTTATCTTCTTTTGACAAAAATGCATTTTTATTAGATTTACTTAATTCTTCTTTATCTTTGGTCTATCAGTTTACGAGCCCTGATGAAGCGTTTGAGGTATGGTACCACAGTTTTCTCAATATCTACAATGCGCATGCACCCATTAAAAGTAAGCGTGTCAAGAGCAATCCAAAAGTACCATGGATAACTGAGGAGTTAGAAAATGCCATAAAATTAAGAAATCAGCTATCAGTTACAGGAACCAGGGAAGAATATAAAGAACAGCGAAATATAGTAAACAATATGAAACGCATAAGTAAAAAAAAGTACTTCCAACAGCTAGTTTACTCTAAGTCAGACAATAAATCTGTTTGGAAAGCAATTAACTATTTGACAAATAAAAATGTAACATCTCAAAGTTCATCGCTCAAAGATATATCCGTTGACGATATTAATGCCCATTTCTGCAATATTTCCTCTTCTACAGTACCAATAGACAAATCACATCTTAACAAGCTTGAAACATTAAAACATTACTGTAGATCTAAAAACATTTTATCAAATTTAGATATCCCTCTTATGTGTATTAATGATGTTTACAATTCCCTTACTCATTTGAAACAGACAAATACGAAAGGTCTTGATGGCATTGATGGTAAAATTCTAAAAATAGCTGCCCCCGTCATCGCAGAATCTCTTACATACATTTATAATTTATGCATTTCTGCTAACACCATTCCTAAAGCTTTTAAAACTGCCAAAGTTATACCTATCTTTAAATCTGGTGACCGTTCAGATCCCTACAATTATAGACCAATCTCTATTCTATCCATATTATCAAAACCTTTAGAGAATCACATCAATAAACATATTCTCCATCACTTAAACCGATATAATTTGTTACATCCTAATCAATCTGGTTTCAGAGCTAACCATTCCTGCCAAACTGCTTTGACAAGCTTGGTTGATCAATGGCTTACTAATATCAATAATAACAAAATCACCGGAGTTATTATAGTAGACTTTGCTAAGGCGTTCGATGTGATTGACCACACTCTATTACTAAAAAAACTTAAAATCTATGGTCTGTCAGATAGTACTGTCAAACTCATGTTATCATTTCTTTCTGAAAGAAAACAAGTCGTTTCTGATAAAGGTAAGACATCGGCAGTACTATCCAATAACTATGGCGTCCCCCAGGGATCTGTTCTAGGGCCTATTCTTTTTTCTATATATATAAATGACTTACCCTTATCTCTAAACACACAGTGCGAGTTATTTGCAGATGATACAACTATCCATACCAATCATTCTCAATTGAATGAAGTTACATCTGCTCTGCAAGAAAGTATTCACTGCCTGCTTCGATGGTCAGAGTTAAATCATATGAGTCTTCATCCCAAAAAAACTAAGTACTTAATTATAACAACTCGACAAAAGCGACAAAATCTTTCAAACAATTCTACGGCTATCTATATTAATAACAACAAAATTGATGAAGTAGACCATCATAAAATTCTTGGAATTACAATTGACAATAACCTTTCTTGGATGTACCACATCTCTGCATTATGCAAAAAAGTATCAAAATGTGTACACCAGTTATCTAAAATAAAGCATTTCTTAGACCTAAACGCTAGGAAAATGTTTTTCAATGCATATATTATATCCCATATGAGTTATGCTTCAACGATTTGGGATTCGGCTAGCGCAAATGTTCTCAAGCCATTGTTCAGTGCGCATAGACGAGCTCTAAAACTTGTTCTCTTAAAATCTTCATCATTAACCATTCCTGATTATAAAGCACTTGACATTCTTCCATTAAGATCCAAGCTTAAGCATAATAAGGCAGTGTTTATGTATAAAATCATGTCCGGTTTAGCTCCCCCCTTGCTTCAAAACAGATTCACAATCAATGTCAATCGTCATGCCAATAAGATAATGGTGCCACTTCCAAGAATTGACTTATTTAAATCCACTCTCACATATTCTGGTGGTACACTATGGAATGAGATATCAACCCTCAACCTTCACAAAGCTTGCAGTGTTTCTGTTTTTAAAAAAGTTTATCACGTACATCTTATGGACAATATATCACTATTTTGATGAAATTGATTTCCATTTGCAACACCATTAATAACTAGTATCATGTAATTTCAATCATGTGTAAGTATTATGTCAACTCTTAATCACCACCCCCCAGTACTTTTGTCCCCTCTTTATTCTCCCTCCTTCTCTTTCCCTACCACCTCTGTCTTCCTGCCTATCTCTCTGCCTGTTCTACTGTCTCCCTGTCTGTTCTATTTTTTTCCTTCTGTTGTCTGTCTGTCTGTCTGTCTGTCTGTCTGTCTGTCTCTGTCTCTGTCTCTGTCTCTGTCTCTCTCTCTCTCTCTCTCTCCTCTCTCTCTCTCTCTCTCTCTCTCTCTCTCTCTCTCTCTCTCTCTCTACCTCACTCCTCCTCTCCCCCCCCCTCTCTCCTATTCTTCTTTTCCCCCTTCCCCAACTTTTCTCTCTTCCCCCCACCATTATGTTTGTCTCTTATGTAAAGCGTTTCTACTTCACTGAACTGTCTAGGTGCACATTATATTTCAGATTTATGATGAAACTTTTGTATAATCTTGGGTATGTTATGATTTTGCTCACTTGACTTAAGTAGGTAGTAACTTGTATAATTGTAGTTCTTATTGTTTCCCTGATCCTCTTTTTTTTTTTTTTTTTTTTTTTTTTTTTTTTTTTTTTTTTTCTTTTCTCTCTCTCCTCTTCCCCCTCCTCTTACTCCTCCTCTCCCTCTTTCCCTCTATTCTATTTTTCTCTTTTCTTTGTCCATTTCTTCTTACCCTCTTCAGGAGCTGAAAAAGATAATAACAGCCCGCACCTTATTCCTCTCACTCCCTTCCTCTCTCTCTTTTCAAATGTTATAGCTTTATGCTCAAATCTTACGATTGGTTGATTTATTCACCAAATTTTGATTTTCATAGCTTTATACTTGAATTATGCATTGGATTGATTGGTTGATCGATTCACTTCTTTTTTTTTTTTTTTTTTTTTTTTCTTTTTTTTTTTTCCTAAAAGAGGGCTGGATGAAAACAAGCCACCATTGTGCTTAATCTTTTCCCTCAATAAAAATGTTCGTTCATTCATTCATTCATTCATTCTCTGTTCTGTCTTTCTCAATAATTTGTTGAGTTCTAGGCCTGTCCATTCGCGGATGTTGTCTACCATCTCTCTGCCTCTTTTTCTTCCTCCCTGGACAGTGCCTTGCAGTATTGTTTTTGCAAGTCCTTTTGATCTTCTGACATGCCCCTACCATTTTAAGTTTAGGCTTCTTTACAATTGATAAGATATTTTCGTTTGCTGTATTCTGTTACGCACCTCTTTGTTGTGTATGTAGTCTTGTTAAGTTTTCAGAGGTGCCTCTATGGTGCCCAGACTAGGGGATATATAGATAGAATAGATTTCCTTCCATGGCATTCATCGATATTCACAACCTTAGCATTGAGTTCAAGTCCTGAGAGTTTTATCGTTTCCATTTGCTTTCTCTATCATTGCATGCGTATTGTACTTGCAGTTTGATATGAGAGCAGTTCCAACCATAAACCTAACTCTTGGGATTACACCCCTGCCAGGTTTTACGATGGAATTATTTCTCTGCCTCTCCTCTGAAGGTCAGACCTGTTCTGTGTACAACAAAACAATGGCTGAAGCACAGAGTTTAGAATGAGGGGTGTAGAAGTAGCAGTACAGTAACGTACAGGAAAAGAGGCGCGGAAATAACATTATCGAAAATATAAAGAAAACAAGAAAAGAAAAACCCACAGTGCTGAAACAATGACAACAAACAGGTGAAAAAATGGACCTATGTACTTGTATGTCTTAGATAAATTGAAGGATAACCTTCACACTGATGGGATCAGTGCACAAGATGACAAACAGTTCTAACTAAACAAGGATGTCCGTAGCTTTACGAATAAATGTTTTGGTAATAGTTTTGAGAACTGAACAGTAAACAAGCTGAAAGAAAACATAAACAGAAACATACATGTCCCAAACGATATGGCAGATGGCAGACATAAGACTTCTTCATAAAAAAAACAAAAACATTTCGCACATTATGCAGACTCAGTTCCGAACAACAAAAGACAATTTACAATGTTTTTATCCTTTTTTTTCCCCAGTGGTTTCTTAAAGCTTTGTTTTGATTGTGGTGACTGTAGAAAGGGAGGCAAAATGTTCCTTATGGTTCCCCCAGAATAGGTTCAACTGGTTTTACATAAATCATTACGAGATTTTGGCAAAGAGAACTTTTGTCTATAATTATCTATTTTTTTTATTTATTTCAAATTTTCAACAACAAAAAATCGTTGGTCGTATTCTGTGAACTATGTTAAACATACATAAACATTCATTCAAAAATACTCTGTCTTTGAACAGTAGAGTATTTAAATCTGTGTATTCAGCTCCAATAAATGTATTAGTGTTGAGTCTTATAAGTTTTAGAGCTCTTTTACGCAGAAACATAGGTGCTTTCAGTTACTTTCAGTGGTGTTATCCTACAAAGTAAAGGCATATTTGATAAGAGATGAATGGACATGAACAATATTTTTCTAGCCTTAAAAAATTAAGAAAATTTCCTAATATTTCCTGAGTTGATAGATCCATGCGAAAATATGGTCTCCTATGTGAGTAATGGGGTCTGACTACGACAGGTTATTTTTGTCAATAGCTATTCCTAATACTTTATGTGAAGTGAATTTATCAACCTATTTAGTCAAGTCAAGTCAAAAACACTTTAATCACCCCTGAAGGGTAATTACAATACTGACACGCATATTGATACAAATCATAACCAAAGACACAAAATAGCTACAATATTTAGGTACAATATACGAGATTGAAATGAACACATCAATTTTGCCCATTTTGACGCGTGGTCACAAACACACATTTAGTTTTATTGGGGTTTAAATACATATGATATGAATAAGTCCATTTGATAAGCTTCTCTTTATGTGACGCTCCACCACGGAATGAGTCGCTTAGTGAATTACCCAATTTTGCGCTAGGAGCCATTAAAGGCAGGAGGGGGTCAAGTTGTCAATGTTGAGATTTTGATTGATTATTAAACTATATCCGTTTATCTACCTTATGATGAAATATCATGGAATAATTTTATTTCTTTTGCTTTTAAATGTGTTTTGAAAATACCCAAGCCCTCATTCTGACAACCTGTTACGAAAAAATACTTGCCCGTTTCTCCTTTTGTCACATCCTGCAGTCTACAATTTCAATTTGTAATATTTTTGCACAGAAATGTCCGATTTTCAATCTGTTTTTTTTTATTTGATAGCCAATTTACTGCACATTGATAACATGTCAATAACTAAAAAGTGACCTCTGGTGCACTCACACTTATTATGTGGCGGAGCGTCACATATTTGTTTGTATATTGCTCAACGCGACTTGCCTAGAAAGCAAAAAATCCGGGTGGAGTGTGCCGTGGTTCGCGTCCTGTTTGGACCCGAAATATTTTCCCATCCATTAGACCCAGAGTGGTGGTCTGGGCGCTAGTCTTTCGGATGAGACGATAAACAGAGGTCCCGTATGTTACACATCACTACTTAGCGCACGTAAAAGAACCCAAGGCATTAAGGGGGTTGACCCTGGCAAAATTCTCTAGAAAATAGCCACTCTGATAGGGAAACAAATACAGTTCCATACGGGAAAAAGAAAAAAAATGGGTAGGCGCTGCACTTGTGACGACGCGCTGTCCCGGGGAGAGCAGCCCGAATTTTACGCAGATAAATCTGCTGTGACATGAAGTTGTATAAAATTAAACTCCCCAAAAATCGTTTCTATAACTACAAAAAAGTCATCCTAAAGCTGATCTTTGTGGTATAGAAAGTTTAAGGAAAGGAATTTAGTTCTTTTTAAATCTTGTGTGTGTGTGTGTGTGTGTGTGTGTGTGTGTGTGTGTGTGTGTGTGTGTGTGTGGTGTGTATGTGTGTGTGTGTGTGTGTGTGTGTGTGTGTGGTGTGTGTGCGTTATTGTTGGTGTTGTTGTTGTTGTTTTAGTTTAATTTAAAGTTTATTCACACTTGGCGATATTAGACTAAACAAACAAACAAACAAAAAACTCTACGAAAAAATATTTACAAAAGACTTGGAAATAATCCTAGCAACATCAGTAATTAACGGTTTTCTCGAAACAATGTTCAAAGGTTCCCTTTGAATTTCAACGCAATTTTGTTTTGTAAATTGAATTTAAAACTGAACAGTGAAAAAAGTGTGTGTGTGTGTGTGTGTGTGTGTGTGTGTGTGTGTGTTGTGTGTGTGTGTGTGTGTGTGTGTGTGTGTGTGTGTGTGTGTGTGTGTGTGTGCGTGTGGTGTTGCGAGTGCGTGTGTGTATGTGTGGTGTGTGTGTGTGTGTGTGTGTGTGTGTGTGTGTGTGTGGTGTGTGTGTGTGTGTGTGACTTTTATTGGTATAATGCATTTATTGGTATATATGTATAACACTATGTAATTAAAAACAAAAAAACTAGACCTACGTTAGGAGGATGAAGTTTAATTGAAATTATTACGAGTCTATTATGGAAGAAGGAGAAGTCACGTTGAGTATTGGTGCGCAGAGCACCGCAGGCAATGTTCAGAGCTGTATAGCCACTAGACTTTCATTATCAGGGAAGGTCTGAATAATTGATTATTATCACAAGTTCGTACTGGGAGGAACGTAACTTCTCCTTCCTCCACAATAGACTCGTAATAATTTCAATTAAACGTCAACCTTCTAATGTAGGTCTAGTTTAATTTTGTAATTATCACTAGCCTATTGCTCCCGGAAGGGAAGCTACGAGACTTAAGAGAAAAGTAAGGACAGTTGCTCCATATTACCACAACAGACCAACCGCATAATATCAGCTGCTACCTTTATTCACATTCAGTTATTCTTTACATATGACCATGAGGTCATACTCATCCATTTTATTTACAATGCATATAACCAACCATCAGGCGCTTTTTGAATGAAGCAGTTATTACATCCTCAATAGTAAAACTTGGCATATTATATCCTCGCATTCGTCCAGCCTGCGGCTTTTATAATAGTTTTCTGAAGTGCCCCAGCTTTGGCTGCCACACTACAGCTGGCGACTGATGGAAGTGTGTGTGCCCCATAGGGCCTAGTGTCTATTCCAACCGCCAGTCTCTTTCACCCACCCTGCAAACCTTTGCTTGCCCACAGGCACATGCGGTTTTTGTATGGCTAATGATGAACTGTTCTTGGTTTTTCCCCGTAGAGTCTGTGTCTTCTATATGTGCAGGTTCAAGTGTTTCACAAGACAAACGTTTTCATTCTCAACAAATACTTTATCTCAGCAGGTTCATTGTGTATACCTGGTCTACTTGTTTTTGATAACGATGAAAAAATAAACACACATTTACTAGCATGCATCTTCACATTACTTATTTCCAACGAATACAAGCATGGCCTCCTTGTCCTATAACTAAAGCTAGTAGCATGCACATTTTCAAATCAGTTCTTTCAACCTGAGTTCCTCCAATGGGTACACACTTTCAAAGCACTCAAGCACTGCATGCACATCCCAAGTATCTGAATATATGGGTAAAGCTGATCTATTTTCAAATACCCCTTTAACTAGTTTACAGATAATCAGGTGACTGCGTACTGTGTGTCTGTTTGCTAATGGCAAATATGCAAACAAAGCACCACATGCAATCTTTACTCTACGAGTCAGCAAGAAAGTTAGCCATTGGTGCTAGGCTACATCCGACACATTAGGGGAAAAGTAATCCCTAGTGGAATACAGTCTCCATTTGGCGAAGTATGTATTGTACACAGCATGTTGTGTGAGGCTGGCCCCAGTCCACTATAAATGCTGCTGCCTGGTTGGAGCAGCCTCCCTGTTGGTAGCTTGGCAGATAGTCTGCATGCCATGAGCTGAAGAGGGGAGGGGGAGGGTCTTTTGGGGTTGGGAAGGGAGGGACAGAAGGTTGTGCTTTATAAGGCCTAGTTCTCTTTCTAGCAACTGGGTTATAAGTGGCCATCAAGGTTGTTTAGGCTACTGTGGTACCACCACCACTCCCATTGCTCTCCCCCTCTTCACTTTCCCAAGAACAGCTGTCAAACCGCTTTTTCTGATCCTGGACTTGGCATCTGGTATGGCAGGGTACTGTTACTTTTATCTCAGAGAGCGCACAAAGTTTGCAGAAAATTTGAAAATGACAAAGTAGTTGTACCAGCCAATGTGAGAAAGGGTTTATTATATAATTATGTGGCTGGTATGATTGATAATATAGACCATAATCCCACCTCAACAACACATTAGAGTCTTTCCATGGAAGTAGTATCTCTCTTGTTCAGCACATTGTTACTAGTGATGATGGTGAACAGCAACAGACACCACTTACAATTGAAAATATCAACATGCAGGAGAAGGTTTTGGTGATAATCGATGGAGACAAGTATTCTGCATCCCTGAAAACAAAGAAACAAACCATCTGCAACAGTGTACGCATGAGAAGGCTGACACAAGGATCTTGCTCCACCTAGCAGATTGTGTGCATGAAGGTTTTGACTAGATCTTAATTAGGACCACAGACACAGATGTTTCTATTCTTGAAGTTATTAGCTTCAAGGTCAATACTGAAAAAAGAAATCTGGTTGGCTATGGACACTGGAAAACAATTTAAATGTGTCCCAGCTCACCAGATTTCCATGCAACTTAGATGGAAAAAAAAAGAATTGATGGCACTCCCAGCATTTCATGCCTTTACTGGATGTGACACTGTGTCCTTCAGCAACAAAGGCAAGACAACAGCAAGGAACACTGATTTTCCACAGGTGACAAATTCCTTCTTGGTCATAATGGACAGACCATGCACACTGCCAGAGACTTTGATTGAGACAATAGAGAGGTTTGCTGTACTCTTGCATGAGCATTCAAATGCAGTCTGTACTGTCAATCAAGCCAGGAAGAAATTGTTTGTGCAGCAAGGAAGGCAACTAGAGAACATTCCTCCAACATCAGCAGCTCTAAAGCAACATACTCTCCATGCTGTGTACCAAGTTGACATGTCTGGACTCAGTGTCTCACACAAACGCCTGTGCTTCTATCTCCTGCAGAATGGGGTTGGAAAAAAGAAGGACATATATGGCAAACTCTTTGGACAATTCTTCAGCAGGTACAGGATTCCTGTCTTGAACTGATCCACTGTGGTTGTAAACAAGGCTGCAAAGGACGTTGTAAATGTGTGAGGGCAAACATGCAATGTGCTGCCCTCTGCTCTTATGGTTGAGACTACTTCCAGGATATGTGAGCTGATTAGTAAGATAGAGCAACCTTTTTTCTATATTTTTTTCAAGAAAATGCCCCATTGATAGTTCATATTGTTTTATATACAATACTTTGATATTCACATTCACAATGTGTTCCATTGTTCCTTGCTTGTAAAAGAGCTATGATGTGTGTATGTTTTCGAAAACTATTTTTATACCCAAATCAGTCCTAATTAGGTCAAGTCTTTAAAATATGTGGAAAACATCTGTGGTGTGTGAAAATAAGCAAAAGGATAAAAGACAAGCACACACTTATCTCTTTCTTTCAAAACAAAACAACCTCCCAATAAAAAAAACACTCCTTAAAAGGTTCATGGTAAAATCAAAATAGATCAGACTGGGTCCAAATATTATGAAAATATCTTGACCTACTTAGTTTATCTTTCAGATAAAGCTTTCATTACTTACAAAGCGCAAGCATGTACACATGTGCTGCACAGCTTATCTCTATTACTTTGTGATTTAGCACAATATGTTGTTTATAGCCCATCAAAACTGTCAAACATGAAAAATCCACTATTATTTTAGTTGACCTACTTAATTAATTTCAACTAAGAGCTTTACCTATGACTTGTATGGCATATGTTCTATTATATGCACTTGCAAAGACTATGATATGTTGTTTTTAGAAGATTCACTATGCCTATTCATGTGGAAACCTGTCAAAAAACGAAAATGACACACTGACATAATTAAATGTGTGCTTACACCCTCCATAGGTCACCCTCAATGTTTTTCCTTTCTAATCTGATTTAGAAGGGATTTACGTACCCACATACCAAATTTTACACTTCTACTAAGAAACGAACAATTTGATGATATATTGTTGCTTACCTGCCCTGCTAAAAGGAGGGGAAAGCCTTCAAGTTAAGATCATCCCAAGGAAGAGAAAACCCATTAACAGCAAAAGCACTGGGGTCAGGCCTGAAAGACAGGTAGTGGTGCATTTGGGTGTTCAACCTGGAGGCAAAGCGGTCAACATTAGGCTCCGCCTTCAATTGCTTCAACCCATTGGCATCTCTTAAGGGTTCAGTTTCCACTCTGCATCAACATTGATTTTCCTTGACTCTGCTGCTTTTACATTTTCTTTACCTGGAATGTAAGCAGTGCTTAACCACACACTATTATCATTACACCATTCCCAAATGATCTGTGTCATCAAGTTGCATGCATCAGAGTGGCTTGTCCACATATCATTGATACAGGCGACAGGTGTTGTGTTGTCAATCATAATGAGAACATGATTTCCACACAACTGGCTCTGGAAACAGTTCAATGCAAAAATGGCTGCTTTAAGATCCAAATGGATCTAGTTTATATGGAGTTCTTTTTCATCTGGCAACCATTCTCCTCTTGATTTTGACTGATTGCATGCACAGTCCCGCCCAATGGTGGATGCATCTGACATCAAGGTGATGTCAGGCAGTGTCTGATGAATAACATTGTAAGCAGGCTCAGTGTTATGTATCCACCAGTGCATTTCTGCTTTAGTAAGAGAGGGCACAGTCATGTGTCTGTCAATTTTCTCTGCATTTTGTACTAGAGCTTTCTTCTTTTCTTTCTCCAGCTGTCTGTAATGTAGAGGGCCATACATCACTGCAGGGAAAGAGGCAACCATCTTACCAATAACAATTGCCAAGTCTCTGATGCTAATGGTTTCTTTTTTAACAGCTGACACACAGCAAGAAATCATGTCTGCTGCTCTTTTAGGATTCAGGTTTACCTTCGTTAACTCAGAGTCCATGATTACCCCTAGGTACTGAATGTGACAGGTAGGCTTAAGCATTGATTATTCTGCATGGATAATAAATCCCAAGGACATAACAGTTGTACTGTATAGAATACATTGTGTGCACATGACATTCGTCTCTGCTAGCAAAAGAGAGTCATCTAAAAACACAGTAGACAAGTGGCCCTTCACTCTCAAGGTGGCAAACACTGGCTTCATCAGTACTGTGAATTTCCATGGTGCAAGAGCAAGTCCATTTGGCATACAATCAAACTGCCATAGCTGTCCTTCCCACTCAAATCTGAGAAACTTTCTATGCTCTTTTTGCAATTGCTATTAAGTAGTAAGCATATTTCATGTCAATAGAAGACATACAACAACATGGTGTTACTAGCTTCAAAGTTGTCTGTAAAGTCTCCATCTGGAAATGATGGTAAGTTATGTTTTCATTTAGTTTCTTCAGATTCAAAATCATTCTGAGTTCCATCCTTCTTTGGTCGTACAAAAACAGGGGACACAAACAAATGCGGCTGTGGTGAGCATTTTCACACAATACACTTTTGTCTGTTTATCTATTTCTGTGTCAATAACCCTCTTTTCTTTTGCATTCAAAGTGGGATGGACAGTGTGTGTTTGTTTAACTTAGCTTTTTTTGCAATCAAGCTGAAGCTGAACACCTTGCACAGTTTCTGAAATTTCAGGATCTGTTGTTAGTTGTTCCCACTGATTCTGATACTATGTGAGTCTACCACCTGGAAGAGTAATGCTTCCTATCTTATTTCATCAAACAATGAGGGGGACAGTATGACACACTGAGCTATCATTCAGTGAAATAGACTCTAGGGCTTTCTGGGGTAGAACTGTTTCCCATTTTTGTTGCCCTGATTCCTCCACTGATAGCCGAAGGGCTGCTGTCTCTGCCCTATAAAAAGTGCGCCTGTCTTTGTTGTTTCCCTTGTGCCATTGCTTATTGTGGTGGAAGCCTGGCTGGTAGCGGCTGGGTCCTGCCCCCGTGAAAGCCTGTCCAGCTCCTTGACCTCTTTGATGGAGGCCGTCAGGTTGTCTCCAAAGAGCTGGCTGGTGATAGGCACACTCTCGTCACACAGCCCTGTCAGATGTTTGGGCAGGTGTGGTCCGCATGGCATACCACGCCTCAAGGACAGCTGGTGGCAGGCCTGGCTAAGCAGAGCCAGTGGTCTGCATTCTTGTCAGCCAGGGTAGCTTTGATTCAGAATCCAGCTTTTCTGTGGGCTTTGAGGAGTGCTTGTGTACTCAGTGCC
>CM060343.1:28245103-28257603 GCA_030674155.1 Stramonita haemastoma
TCTTGTCCAGTTTCACGTCCTAAAGTCTTTCAGTCACATTTATTTCTAAATATTCTATGTGCTGCGTTCAACCCCAAATATTTCTATAAATGTTTAAATTATTTTAAAATTGGCTGTAGTATGATTAGTCATAATCTATTTTAAGAAAGGTATTCTGGCTCCTTCAACTATTTTTGTGTTGACTCAAGTCGGTACTGTATACTCTGAAATCCCCAAATTGTAAGAAAGTTTCCACAATTATTGTGGCGCTCCACCACGAAATGATTCGCTTAGCACATTACCAAATTTTGGGCTAGGAGCCTTTAAAAGCAGGTGGGGGTCGAGTTGTCAATTTTGTGATTTTCATTGATTATTAAACTAGATCTGTTTATTTATCTTATAATGAAATATCAAGGTATCATTTTAATTCCTGTTGCTTTTAAATGTGTTTTGAAAATACCAAAGCACTCATTCTGACAACCTGTTACTAGAATAAACTTGCCCGTTTCTCATTTTGTCACATCCTGCAGTCTATCATTTCAATTTGTAATAATGTTGCACAGAATTGTCCGATTTTCAATCTGTTTTTTTTATTTGATAGCCACTTAATTGCACATTAATAACATGTCAATAACTACAAATTGACCTTATGTGCACTCCGTCTCATTATGTGGTGGAGCGTCACATTTTTGAAATTAACCATGTCATACACCTCCTAAGATTAAGAGGTATTCATGTTTCATTGTGTTGGATACCTTCTTACCTTGGAATTTTTTTTCAAACGAGTGGGCTGACAGAGTTGCAAAAAAGGGGGCAAGACATGAAATGGGATCAATAGAACTGCATGTTCCCTTATCTACAAGAGAGATACCCTATATTAGAGCAGACATCATGGGGTAAGTTACAAGTATCTGGTCAATTCAAGGGCCGGTCTTTAAAGAGTCGTCTAACTACTGCCCATATTTCTTGTAATATGGCTCCTTTTCAAAAAGATTTAAGTTTTCTAACTGTAAGAAGGGTTAGTTCATTATATTTTAGAATGAAATTAAATGCATCTCTTACCAAATTTTGCAAAAATGTCTGATGTCTTTGTTGAAGATCATATTTCAAACACTCATATCATATTTGAGTGCCCAATTCTAAAACCATTTTTGCCTGCATTTTCTGAGCAGTCTCTGGAAAATGTATTTGAAAATTCAAAGTTAGCCTTTGCCATAGTTGGATCTTTACTGCACAGCCCACTTGAACATTTATTGTAGTTACATATTATTGTTAAATTTCCTACTTTGTTGAGTTTAATTTTTGCTCCTTGTTTTAAGTGTATTGTTTTTTTGGTTTTTTTTTGGAAGCCTACAAAAATACCACCATTAATGTTATCTTAAAATGTTTTCTTTTTTCACCCCTTCTACTCACTTCCATAACTTCCATTACACTTCCCACTTCTCTTGTCTAATACCACTTACAGTGAACAGATGTTAAATCGCAAACAACAACAACAACAACAACAACAACAACAACAACAACAACAACAACAACAACTATTTTTGTGAAAGCCTCCGATCTCAGATTTTCCCACCCTGATAAAAAAGTCTTAATCTAGCAGCTGTGAATGACATTAAAGAACTACTATTTGCATTGTTGCCTATCGTTGTCCAGAGGGGCTGACTGTATTGTTACTGGTGGTCAGATTTCTACTGTCAATCATGACAGCCCTGTGTCTAGTGGTGGGCGTGGCTTGTTTCACCTCCCTCCAGCTTTGGCCTGTTTCTTCTCATGGTGAACTGCCAGGTTATTTTTGTGTTTTGGCTGTTGCAGGTGCTCCATCTAAACATGCTTTGTTGGTTTGTAAGAATGGGACAGGATAGCTCAGTGTCAGAGCACTCACTTTCCCAAGCTTAAGTTAAGCAGTATTGAACATGATTGTCAAGTGGATGGTGACTCTTTGTATGCCTTGCCTTCAGTACAGTGCTCCAGTTCCCCAAGTTGTCAACAGGGACCTGTCCTCTTTAGGTAAGGGAAGAAGAAACAACAAAAGGAGAGCTAGAGGAGATGGGTGCCGACACGAATATGCTGGTCCCTGGAGAACTGAGGTCCCTGACACCTCACTCTCCAATGATCACATAGGTTATGGGAACATCTTTACCTTTTTCAGTATATGACAGAGTCTGTCCAAGTTTGAGGGGTATCAATGGGGTTGACCGTGAAACCTTCAGAACATCACCAAAATGTATGTCGGTACCAGCTAAATTCCAGAGGGAAGTTTGTAATTAACAAAAAAAAATGTTGCAGACTGTCAAGGGTGAGATGTAGTGTCGTGTACATTTGTTTGCTTTTTACAACACTTTAAGACAGGGCAGATTTCTCTGCATGGAATTTGGGACGCTCTCCAAAGGAAGAGCATGTTGCCACAAGAGCAGCGCCACCCATTATGTTTTCTTCCTTTTCCTGTCTGCAACTGTAATTGTTTCCTTGTCAGAGTGTCGTTTTTTACAGAATTTTACCAGGTCAAATCTCTTGTTGCCACGTATTCTTTTACATGTGCTAAATAATTGTGTATAATACTTGGGACCTGGGTTTATGTATCATCTGAAAGACTGGCACCCAGAGACAACTCATGGTCTAATGAATGGGGGGAAGGTTTACGCCCAAACAGGGTTCAAAACACCACACATTTCCAATCCAGACTTTTCCTTTCTAGGCAGGCGCATTACCTCTAGACCACAAGTCCACTTTAACACAACTCCATGTCATTTATTTTATTTATTATTTATTTATTCTTTTATATCGAGGATGATGGGATGAGCACTCATGTGCTTTGTTTCATCCTGTCCTTGTGTGTATGCAGTTGTGTAAATATTGTCATCTGTTCCCACCGGCACACAATGGCCTACTCTTACAAAAAGAGGAACACGATTTAACGAGTGTGCAAGATATTCTGCGTGAGATCGCACACGGGGCCTTGTTTTACAGTCTCATCGGAAAAAACTTTTGGGGGAGAGTGTAGTCAGCACTGATGTTTACTCCAGGGGAAAAATCTCCCAATGTGAATCGAACTCGGGTTGTCAATTTGCTAGCACAATGTTCTGACCACTAGGCTATCCCATCCTCCCTTTGATCATTGATCATGGTTTTCGGGTCTTGTTGATCTTTTAATGTCGATCATCACAGGCCTTTGCCATGGTGAATACTGCTTTGAGCAGCGTCTTCTATGACCTTAATGCTTTGAGGTCAGCAGACTGGCTGGCTGCATGGTCCCTGAGATCCCACTGCTCACCTCTGGGTTCACCTTGGTGCACTGGCCACACAGTTCTTGGACCTTTTTCAGCATCAGGTTTGTCTTTCATGACTTCCCCTGTCGTTGTTCCTTTTGACATTCAGCTGGTAAGTTTCGCTTTTGTTTTTTGTTGTTGATTTTTTTATGAGAGACTGCTGCCCAAGTCACTCCTCTTCCTTGTAACTGCTGTTTAATCTGAGTAATCCAACAATACTCCATTCATCACACTCTTCTTCCTGTTGTCATAATGGGGCTGTTAATACTCCATCCCAAACACTCGTCTTCAGTGTTATTAAAACTGGGGTTGTCACTGTATTAACTTGTTTCATTTGTTACAGAAACAAATGAATGACAAAAGACTATAATCTTGGCTGCTAACTTCAGCTCTGTATCCAAATACTTAAGTTGTTTTGAACTGAACGGAGCAGTGCTCCAATCCCTGATTAGGGAACATAGCACATTTGACAACATTGAAAAGGTGCATATGAAAATTTATAAAATATGTTTAGGTTTGTTGAAGTAAGAGATGTGGTAAGATCATCAAATGTCAATTATATTTTGATGCATTTACTGAAATGATTAAATACTGAATAGACTTCTTGCCATAGCTGAGATATATGAAGCAGTGTTATTTTGTGTCACTCAAGCATGATCAGAGGGGTGCAAAAACTGTAACTCATGTAAGATCTGCGTTATGTTCAAACACTTTTAGATATGTCTGGGAAATGTAAAATAATTATAGGAAGTGTTTCATTGTTTTCTCAGAATTTTCTATAGCAGACTTCTAAACACACACAGCTGAACTGGCAAAAGTCACTAATATATTATCGAAACTACTACATTACCATTCTAAGATAATGTAGAAGCATCACATACAATAGAGTTCTGATTCCTTTTTAGCACTTCCGAATACTTTGCTCATTAAGAAGTTACACTCTGCCACTGAGAGACGTTTTCCACGTTGTAAGAAAACACTGTAAATATTCACTGTGATCAATGTAATGAATCTGTCATTGAGGATTTATTTCACTTTTTACAGGAAACAAAAAACTGTGAAGACAGGCTGGATCACTGCAGCAGACTGCAGAGTTTGCCATTCAGACAGGACTAACCGTCTTTTGCTGGCCAGGGAACGTGGGAGACGGACAAGCAGTTTGAATTAGTAGCTTGGGTTCATTGGTTGATTATTTAAGGCGACAGAAGACAGACAGACAAAAGAGAGACCAAGACAGAGACAAAGACAGGAGACAGACAGAAAGACAGACAGACAGAGAGAGACAGATGGAGACAGAGACAGGCAGATAGACAGAGAGACAGGTGTCCTTGTGGATTTCTTTACATTAAAAAAAAAATCGTTTCCAAGAAAGGATTGCTACAACCTACCTGACACAGATCAAACATGGACATGTCTTCAACGATAGTGATGGACTCACAAACATCACACAACTCAGATGTCACTCACTGAATACCCCGAGTACCAGGCAGCAGAGATGATGTGGAAAATTTACCCTGCAGTCCTGGTTGTGGTGGGAGGCTTTGGAAACATTGCCTCAGTTTGTGTCATGCGGCGTATGAAGGACAAGCACTCATCTCAGCATGCTATTTTCATGGCTCTGGCCATTTCAGATTGATTTTTTTGTGTAACACCGCTGCCTACAGATGGATAATATACGTTTTTCATGCAGATATTAAGCTTCTGCATCCAGCACTGTGCAAGATTTGGCGTTGGTTGGGATTTGTCACAGGTACTACATCACCCTGGCTGGTGACCTTTGTGACAGTGCAGAGAACAATGGCGGTTCTGTGGCCACATAAGATGAGAGTATGTGCACTGTGAGAAGAACGTGGATTGTTATTGCGATTATTACTGTCATTCCATGTGTCTCCAATGGCCACACGTTGGTGGGGTCAGTCTTAGTCTCTTCAGGCAATTCCTATTCTTGCGTGGCCAAGGCAGGGTCCTATAGATATTTTTTTTTGCATATCTACCATTGGATAGATGGAGCTCTGTTTTCTGTCATCCCCTTTGTCTGTCAGCTTATCTGTGATATCCTATTGTCTGTCACTCTGATCAAAGCAGTTTCTTCAGCATCCATTTCTACACGTGTGGAATCCAATGCTGGCTCTGCACAAAACACTGACAGCCGAAAGAACATGTCATACAGAACGACCATCATGGTTCTGACCATATCTACTGCTTCTCTTATTTTGTCCACACCTGTGGTTGTGTACATGAACTTGCTCTACTTTGTAGGTACTGTACTGGGAAATCACCCAAAGCAATTAGCTGTGTCAAAAGTCCTATATGCCCTCGTGTTTCAGCTATGGTACACCAACAGTGCCATCAACTTTTTTCTCTACTGTCTCACTGGAACCAAATTCAGAAGGGAGTTTATAAACTGGATCTCCTGTGGTGTGAAGAGTTCCTCTGCTCCATCTGTCCATGGGAGAGCTGCAGTGGCATCAAAGAAATGAGACTGGAGGCATCATGATAATAGTAGCTAGTCCATATGACTTTTCCCTTTATGTTTAGCTTACATCCAGACAGCCTATCTTTAACTCTGCACTCACGCACTTTAAATGTATGTTTAAAAAAAAGTGACATGCAAAACTGTATAATTTCAGGACTTTGTTTGGTAAAGTGTTCTTTATGTTTTTCTCTGTTTTTCACTATATGTTTTATCTGTTGTGTGGGCATATTATCAGGTTTCCTAATGCCTTGATCTTTTTTTTTATAAAACCCGATTCCTGTTGATAATGTTGTCATTATATTGTTTTCATTAGTGATACTCTGACTCACTCACTCACTCACTCACTCAGTCACTCACTCATTCACATTGGGGGGACAGGATAGCCTAGTGGTCAGAACATTGCCCTCGCAATTTGACGACCCGGGTTTGATTCTCGGTCGAGGGGATTTTTCTCCTGGAGTTAACATCAGTGCCGACTCCACTCTCCCCAAAAGCCCTTCGGATGAGACTATGAACCGAGGCCCCGTGTGCGAACGCACGCAGAACATCTTGCCCACACGTTAAATCCTGTTCTGGTTTTCGAAAGAGTAGGACATTGTGTGCCGGTTGGAACAGATGACATTTACAAAACTGCATATACACGGGGACTGGATGTAAAAAAGCACAAGAGGCTTATTCCATTATCCTCAATATACAAGAATAAATAAATAAATAGATAAATAGATAAATAAATAAATAATAAATAAATAAATAAATAAATAAATAAATAAATAAATAAATAAATAAATAAATAAATAATAATAACATTGTCATCACACTCGCCATTCTTTCTTCATCTATCTATCTATTTATCTATCTATCTATCTATCTATCTATCTATCTATCTATCTATCTATCTATCTATCTATCTATCTATCTATCTATCTATCTATCTATCTATCTACCTACCTATCTATATATCCATCTATCTATCCATTATGCTGGCGACCATAGGGGCACCCTTGAAGACTTGACACCAATTCCCTCCATTCCTCTCTCTGTTCTGCCTTTCTCAAAATTGTGTTGAGTTCTAGGTCTGCCCATTCGCTGATGTTGTCCTCCCATCTCTTCTTTGGTCTGACTTTTTTTCTTCCTCCTTGGACAGTGACTTTCAGTATTGTTTTTGCAAGTCTTTTTGGTCTTGTGAGATGCCCCTACCATTTAAGTCTACACTTCTTTACAATGTATAATATATTTTTGTAGGGACCAATGGTTTGCTGAATTCTGTTACGCACCTCTTCGTTGCTAATGTTGTCTCTGTAGGAGATGCCAAGGAGTCTCTGGAAGCATTTCAGCTCTACCGCATGCACTCTTCTTTCCAAATGGTCCACGATTCACAGGCAAACAAAAATGTGGATATGACAAGGGAAAACATTAGTCTGATCTTGGAGTTGAATGAGATATTTTTATCTTTGAAAACGGTGTTCAGTTTCAACATTGCTGTTATTATATGTGTAATCCTACATACTACCTCAGGCTTGGACCCTTGTCTGATAGAATGGCTCCCAAGTACTTGAAGCTTTGAACCATTTACAGCTTCTGGTAATTGACGCTCATATCAGTGCTGATGCCCGTGCATTATTGGTGATCAATTTGGTCTTCTCTGCACTGCTTTCCATGTCGTATGTTTTAGAGGCCTTATTCCAGTGTTCTGTTAGGCTTGCAAAAATCTGTTTTGATCCTGCTAGTCCGTCCATGTCATCTGCGAAGCGGAGGTTTGTAATCGTTCTGCAACCAATGCTGACTGATTCTTCATGAATTTCCAGAGCATCAGCCACGATTCTCTCAAGGACGATGTTGAAAAGAGTGGGTGAGAGTAGACAGCCCTGCCTTACTCCAACTGTTGTTTGGAACCACTCTCCAATGTTGCTGTTGTAGTACACTGCACTGGTGGCCTTGTTGTACAGCTCTTTGATGACTCTGATCAGGTTTGCATTGATGCTGTACAATTCATGGATGCCCACTAAGCTGCGTACCCCACCCTGTCAAATGTCTTCTTAAAATCAACAAATACGCGGTAGAGGTCTTGTTGATGTTGAAAGTCCCAATCACAGAGTATCCTGACTTTGAATATCTGTTCTGTTGTGCTGCTCACTGCTTTAAAACTTGCTTGTTTCTCAACAATGATGGTCTCTGCTTGTGACTTCAGTCTCTCCAATATAATCTCCAACGGGAACCTGTTTGGATGGCATATTAGGCTGATTGCGTGGTAATTGTGGCACTGTTGTAGATTCCTTTTCTTAAAAAAGGGTGATGATGAGTGACTGTCCTTGGTGTTGGCCATTTTTCTTTGCCAGATCTTGTTGCAGATTTTTAGAAGAGCGTTGATCATCACATCCCCTCCAGCTTGAACCAACTCAGCAGGAATATTATCAGCCCCTGCTGAATTCCCCCTTTTCATCAGTCTGACTTCTGTTTCAACTTCTTCTTGGAGGATGGGGTGGCTGTCTGTTTCTGTACTTGTGGGGACATTAAGGACTTCTGGATCTCCTGTTGTTCTGTAGTTATACAGGTCGGAACAGTATTATGTTCAAGAATATCCTAGATTGTCAGTGATGCACTTCCCATTTTTGTCTTGGATTGTTGAAAAATGTTCCCCGTTTTGTGCTTGTCAGGTCTTTCACCAGCTGATATGCTTTTTTGTTTTTGTTTTTCTTGATGTTTTCTTCAATGTCCTGACACTGGTCATCAATCCATTTTACTGTTCCGACTGCCATGGACTTCCTGGTTGTTTTGTTGACTGCCCTATATTGTTCTGCTCTTTCTTCTGTTTTATTTTTCCTTTTATTCAATTCTCTACAATTGTCACATAGTTGTAGAATGTTAGGTGTGACCCAAGGTTTAGCGACTTGTCGATGTTGGCCAAGAAGATTGCTTTCTGTTTCAGTCACTGCTGTGTTGAAACCATCTATCAAGGTATACCTATAATTATATTTGTGTCATTTGAGTCTATTAAAGCTAGTGCTGCGAACTTCCCTCCTAAACTTTCTTGATAAATTTCTGCTACCTCTAGATCCTTCAGCATCACAAGGTCAAACTTGATCCTGATGTTTTTCTGCTTGAGATTTCGTTTGAGACAGAGTCAGAATATCATCATTTCAAGATCATGGTCACTCCCTATGTCCGCTCCTTGGAAGCTTCGTGGCCGTGCAGTGTTTATGCCCGGCTTAAAGTGTTTCTTCACCATAATGTAAGCTATTTGGTTTTGGTGTTCACCATTTGGGCAATGCCATGTCCATCTTCTGGATATTTTATATAGGCCAAGTGTATTCACTACCTGAAAATTGTTGTTACTGGCAAACTCTAGGAGTCTCAAGCCTCTTTCATTTGTGTCATTCTTGCAGTGTGGTTCACAAATGCCCCACACCCACCCCCTACTCCTACAGCTTTGTGGGCATCTACTCCTATCTTTGCATTCAAGTTTCCTTGCACAAGTCAAGTCAACTCAAGTCAAATCAAAACACTTTAATCATCCCTGAAGGACAATTACAATACTGACAGGCATATTGATACAAATCATAATCAAACACAAGAAGTACCTACATTTCATATTTGTTCAAGCATTATATAACTTCAAATAAAAATGTCACAAACACTCACACTCTACGCTCGCGCGATTGCACACACTCAAACACACGCATACACACACATATACCAATGTTTAGATACAATGTTCTTAAAAACCATTGACCAGAAAAGACATATGATCACCATTATTTACACATTTTACGCACGCGTTTGCACCCGCACATATACATGCATGCACGCATCGCGCGCGCGCACACACACACACACACACACACACACACACACACACTCACACACACACACACACACACACACACACACACACACGCTTCCCCCCTCCCCATATAATCCACATCCACCCGCCCCCACACTCACACATGCACACACGCTCCCCCCCCCCCATACACGCCATCCACACCCAGCCGTCCCCCCCCCCCCCCACAATTGGTAGAAAGACATGTGCATTTACAAGCAATTCAAAAAATCAATAAAGCCAAAAATAAGACATACTTATTGTATGGGTACATATGCATGCATGGGCTTCTTGGGAGTTTGATTAAAACCCGTCACAGTTGGTGGTGTAATTCTTCTATGGCTTCATCCGTCAGCCTGATGTAGGGCCGGATGCCCTCACTACAGTGATGTTGCAGGAGATTGCTCTCTAGCGGATGGTAACAAGTTTGCCGGACACATCCTGACAGTTAATGGCGGCGTTTACATTGTCCTTGTCAATGAGGAACCCCACTTCCTGTTCATGCTTATCCTGTTTTCCACCGAAGTATATTTTGTTGTCTTCCTAGGTCGTTGTTTCTCCAATGTTTTTTTCCACCTTACTTCACAGAGCCCAAGGATGTGCCATTGGTATCTAATCATCTCATGTGTTAGTTCTTCCACTTTGCCTGTTGCTCTTAGTGTTCACACATTCCAAGTGCCAATGGTGATGTAGTTTCTGGCACGGGTCTTGCTGCATTGTACACCAGTAGCATACTCTTTACCTCTGCTCTGATGTGCAACAGAAGGCACGGTCCTTGATAACCCGGGCAACAACCGATCCTGTATGGAGATTTTGTTTGTCTTGATCATGAGTGTGTCTTGGGCAAATCGAACCTGGCGGAGTCCATCCCTCTCCAAGTCTGATTATGTTGGTTGGGTTTACTCCTTTTCATGAGGTAGGTAGCACTGGGTTACATGGTTACCAGTAGGAGAAGAAACCTATGGCCTGACAGTTAGTAGACAGGCACCATATTAAAATTCTCTGTTGTACCAGCCGCCATGGCGAAGTGGTTAGCGCCTTGGATTTCGGACTGGAAGGTCGCGGGTTCGATTGTCATAAGAGTCATAGGGACTTTTCCAACTCCGGCCGGCTCCTACCCAGAGTGAGTGTGTTGATGGCTCAGTGGGGAGACTGGGACCACACAGTCGAACTTCATCCACTTTACTGATGCGAATTTGAGAGTGTTGCTCAAATTATCTGACCAAAACTGCAGGTTTCTGTATCTCTCGGGGCCCGGTTGACGCCAGGATGTATTACGACAGTAAGTGTAGAGAACAGCCCTCAAAGCGGATGCACTTCCACAGCAGCATCATTACATCATCATCGTTACCATTGATTATCAAGCAATGATAAACATTGACTCCGATTCGGTGGCTCCCGTTGCTCTTGTCTCATGATGACCTCAGATGGTCGTTGGAGGGACGTTTTAGTGGCTGCCACCTTGGCTGGGTGATTCAATCAGTGTGGCTCCGCGAGTGAGCTAATACTGTCGTTAGTAGGGGGCTTGGTAGGTGGTGTCCTGCGTATGTTATCTCAGAACAGGCACTAATAAACACCCCCAAAGTGACCCAGCAAAAGTGCAGGGCCCCTAAGGCTAGTGGCCCAACGGCAACTTAATATTGATGGGCTCCCTGTGAACTCCCGATCCAGATGATGAGACACAACGAGTCTGGATATGGCAGTGGCGGGGAGATTGTAATGAGCGGCGTGGGACCAAGAGAACGGGGACATCACAGAAGACGAGGCAGCAAAAAAAAAAGTATCTGTTGTTTTTATATCACAGTGTTTGTTCTCCTGGACTGGCTGCTGTCACTGAGCTGCAGAGTCCAGTCTGTCCTGGAGAACATCCTCCTCTGCCTTCACAGCCGTTGGGAGACAGGTTCTCCTCTTTCTTCTAGGAGACAGGTTCTCCTCTTTCTTTGGGAGACAGGTTCTCGTCTTTCCTCTGCCTGTTCCGCCATTGGGTTGTCTGTCCTCATGGTATTTGAGCCATACCTGGGAGATGGTTCATGGGCATCAGGGCATATCCACACACCATGCCGCATGCTGCTCGTAAAGGGGTCCAGGTCACCTATCTATACTAGAATTTTCCTCGGCTCGAAATTCTTATCGATATTAGCTTCCTCAATTCATTTTTCTTTATTTCATTTATTCTTTTATGTCAAGGATGATAGAATAAGCACTCATATACTATTTTACATCAAGTCCCCGTGTATGTGCAGTTTTGTAAATTTCATATGTTCCCACCAGCACACGATCGCCTACTCTTACTAAAAGCGGAACAGCATTTAACGTGTGCGCAAAATGTTCTGCGTGCGTTCGCAAACGGGGACTAGGTTGATAGTCTCATCCGAAAGACTAGATCTGTTGTGTTCTGTACTGGGAGCACATGCTACCCAGTCACAGCAGTCACCTCGTGAAGGATGCTTCGAAATTGCTCACGCACAACAGTCTTGGGATGGAGAGGCTGTGCCGAGCAGAGGACTAGCAGGCGTAGAAAGGTGGCAGGATGGTTAAGACGTTCGCCTGCCAATATGTAAACCGTGAGTTTCTGGGTTCGTACCCAGCCTCGCCCTTTCTTCCCAGTTTGACGAAAAAATCGAACTGGATGTCATAGTCATTCGGATGAGGCTATAAACCGAGGCCTCGTATTTGAACGCACGCAGAACATCTTGCGCACACGTTAAAACCCCGTTCCGCCTTTCGGAAGAGCAGGACATCGTGTGCCGGTAGGAGCGGATGACAATATTATTCTAAAAAAGCAGCATGCACACAGGTGTCGTGTTTAGACACCATCCTGAGGGGAAAAGAAATTAATGGGTAGGCGCTGCACTTGTGGCGACGTGCTCTCCCCGGGGAGAGCAGCTCAAAATTCAATCAGATAAATCTGCTGTGACATAAAGTGGTATTAAATAAAAATATAATAAAATAAATA
>CM060343.1:28262603-28265103 GCA_030674155.1 Stramonita haemastoma
CTAGTTAAGCATGCAAGAAATAAAACCAATTTAAGTCACTGTTCTAGTAGTTTTCAACTTGTTAAGCATGCAAGAAAAAAAAAACAAAAGCATACAGGTAAGTAAATTTTCTAGGAGTTTAAAAAACACCCGTTTAAGCCTGCAGAGTACAATGACATCACTACAAGCCTCTGTTTGTATAATCAGTATTCTGTTCACACTACTGATTGGTGGCGCCCTGCAAGTAAGAGTGACACAGAGAGAAAATCCAGTTGTCTGATCTGTGCATACACATGTTTCATAAGTCTATTAAATAAAAAAAGCCTTGGGCAAGATACCAAACCATCGGGAAAACAAGCATATTGGTAAAGTTGATCTCTTCATACACAGCATAAACACTTTCTGAAATCATGAGCTATAGGTGCAAGTCAACTGATGCTCAATACCTCCTCTGTCCATTGCAGATGTAAAGTGTAAAATTTCTGTTCTCACATGCTGGTATTCTACACACCCATCAAACTGGTTAAAGTTAATCCAAATGAGCCATCGTATTTTGGTACCAGAAAAATAGGGGAAAATGCCTTGCATGCGCTGATTTTTTCTATAACATTTTAGTTCTGACAGTGTCTCAAGTTCTGCATCCATTGCTGCTCATAATATTTCTTTCTTTTTATTTTTTTTTGACTGGCTGCAGTATGATCAGTCACAATCTACAAGAGGCATTCTGACTCCTTGAATCATAATTACTATGAATGCCTCTGATGCCAGATTTCTCTATCTTTGTGAAACGAATTAATAATCTATCAGCTGTGAATGGCATTAGGAGACACAGCATTCATATTTGCATTGTTGCCTATCGTTGTCCAGGGGGGCTGACTGTATTGTTACTGGTGGTCAAATTTCTACTGTCAATCATGACAGCCCTGTGTCTAATGATGGGCGTGGCTTGTTCCACCTCTGCTCCAACCTTGGCCTGTTTCTTTTCGTAGTGGACTGCCAATTATTTTGTGGTTTGGTTGCTGCTAGTGCCCTGTGTGAACACTCTTTGTGGGTCTGTAAGGATGGGGCAGGACAGCTCAGAACAAGAAAAAGAACACCCTTTATTGTCATCGAAGCCCAGAAGGCTTGTAGACACAAGTAAACAAGTTTATAAAGGAAAAGTCACTGAACATGTATACAATCAAAAACCTACTTTGCTAATGGTCCTTTAAATTGATCAAACTGCAATAAATTGCTTGGAATTATTATTGAGTTATCAATAAACACTAACTGGATTGCTCAGTGCTCAGGCCACTTGCTTTCCCCAAACTAAGGTTAGGCAGCATTGGGTGTGGTTACCAAGTAACTGGGTGGATGTTTGTATGTCTTAGGTTCATTACAGTACCCCAGTTTCACCCAGCTTTAAATGGGTATCTGCTCTCTTTAGGGTCAGGGAATGAAAACCAGTAAGGGAGAGAAGATGGGTGCCAACCTCAATATGCTGGCCCCTGGAGAACTCTTGACATCTCACTCCCGTATGACCCTATAGCATGTGGGAACGCTCTTACCTTTTTTAAGGTATAGGACAGTGTGTTCTAAATTTAGAGTAGTACCAATGTCTGACAGTAAGGGCTAACCTTGGTACACTGACCACAACATTCTTGGACCATTTGTCAGCATCAGGTTTGTCTTTCAGAGAATCCTCAGTCGTTGTTCCCTTTGACACCCAAGTGAGAGGTTTGCCTCTTATTTTGGTTGGTAATTTGCTATCCTGCTTCTTTTAGAGACTGCTTACTGAATCTCAACCTTTTACATGTAAAGCAGGTAAAGGTGTTCCCATAACCTATGCATATGTTGAGATCAGGAAGCCAGATGTGAGAGACCTCAGCTTCTCTACAGGCCAGCATATTGAGGGTGACACCCATCTCCTCTTTCTCATTGATTTACTTCCCCTGACACTAAAGAGAGTAGCTACCCATTTACAACTGTGTAAAGTGGGGACTGCTCTCAAGCCAAGGAATGCAAACAATAACTCATACAATGGTAACCACGCCCAATACAGCTTAACCATAGTTTGAGGAAAGCGAGTGCACTCACTACTGAGATATGCTTTCCACGTTCTCACTTGCACTGCTGCTTTAATTCAGCAACCAACAATACTCAATCTCATCATGATCTTCTCCAGTGCCATCATAACTGGCGTCGTCACTGTATTTGCTTGTTTCTTTTGTTACACAACGGACTGAACAATAAAGAATTTTAATTTCGGCTGCTAACCAGCTATGTGTCCTAGTACTTAGGTTGCTTTGTGCTGAATGGCACAGTGCTCCCATCCTCTGATTGGGATGAGTCATGACGTAGACTGCTCTGTCCATAACGAATGTTTGTTTTTCTCCTAGGTCTACTTCTGTTCTACTTGGATAACGGTAAAGTTCCGACCTCAAACCTCCAAGATATGCAGTTTCCGCGTTGACATCCCCTCCCACTCTGTTCTTGTAATAATACGAAATTCGGGTTCAACACAGGTATAATGAGCATGACA
>CM060343.1:28267603-28270103 GCA_030674155.1 Stramonita haemastoma
AGAGCATGTCATACAGAACTACTGTCATTGTTCTGGCCATATCTATTACTTCTCTGATTTTGACCACACCTGTGGTTTTGAAAGTGAACTTGCATAGCTACATATACACTGTTTTTGTACACCACCTTAAGCACAGAGCTGTGGTTGATCTCCTTGAAGCACTAGCATTTCAGTTTGGTACACCAACAGTGCCATCAACTTTTTCCTCTACTGTCTCACTGGAACCAAATTCAGAAGGGAGTTTGTAAACTGGATCTCCTGTAGTGTGAAGAGTTCCTCTGCTCCATCTGTCAATGAGACAACTACAGAGGTAACACGAACATGACACAGGAGGCACCATGGGAATAGTACCTGGTCCATACGACCTTGCCCTTCATCTTTAGTTAACACCTTGACGTTCTATACTTAACCAACAGCCCCCTTTTCTCTCTCTCTCTCTCTCTCTCTCTCTCTCTCTCTCTCTCTCTCTCTCTCTCTCTCTCTCTCTCTCTCTCTCTCTCTCTCTCTTCTCTCTCTCTCTCTCTCTCTCTCTCTCTCTCTCTCTCTCGATTAATATATATTTTGTTATGCATAACTTCATTACTTTGTTGATTTAATTGTTTTTCTTGCTGTTGGTTTTCTGTGGTTTGTTTTCTTTTTCTTCATCTTATTGTTTTAAAGTAAGATAGATTTGTGAAAATGTTTGATATGTAACTAATATTTTGTTTGAGTTGCTCTCTACTCAACCGTCTCCTCCCATTTTTTACCTATTTAATTTATTTGATTGTAACCACTTTATCTGACTTTACATTAATGTTTGACCTATTAGCAATTATGAGTTTGTTGACTAAATATTTATTTCCTTTGTTTAAATAAATTAGGGGAATCCCATTGTTAAGTATCCTATCAAATGACTCTTTCTCATCAATATTAAAATGTACGTTATTCTTGGCAAGATGATAATCAAATGATATCCATAAATCAGGCAGGCTTCAGGAAAAAACAACTCTGCTTTTGATCAGATCTTTAATCTGCATACACTTGTCCAGAAGTACATGAACAAGAAAGGTCAACAGTTCTATGTTTCATTTATAGACTTCGAAAAAACATTTGATTCTGTCATACATGTTTTACTTATAGAATGCATTAAAGATCAGGGAGTAAAGAGAAAGTTTCGTGCAGCAATGTCAGCTATGTATCAAACACTCTTCACATGAACATCCAAACTGTGAATTGTCTGATCTTTTATATGCCCGTTGGTGTGAGACAAGCATGAGTGTTAAGCCCTACTCTGCTTTCTTTCTTTTTGTTTTTGCTGCCTCGTCTTCTGTGACGTCCTCGCACTGCTGCTCCCACGCCGCTCATTTCAATCTACCCGCCACAGCCATACCCCAATTTGTTGTGTCTCATCCTCGGGATCGGCAGTCGACAGGGAGCACATCGATATTAGGCCGCTGTGGGGCCACCAGCCAGAGGGGCTCTGCACTTTTGCTGAGTCACTTTGGTGGTGTTCAGTGGTGCCTGTTCTGATCTAACATACGCAGGACACCACCTACTAAGCCCCCTACAAACGACAGTATTAGCTCAGTCGCGGAGCCAGACTGAGTGAGTCACCCACCTGAAATGGTAACCACTACAACGTCCCTCTAACGACCGTCTCCCCGCTAACCTCCAATCCCAAAGGCTTTGACCCAAACTCATCTCAGGCACAGAAGCGTATGGGAAACCTAATCTGAGGTCACCATGAGACCAGAGCAAAGGGAGCTACCGAATCAGAGACAATTTTTATTTCCTGATGATCACTGGAGACGGGGACGATGTAATGCTGCTGCTATGGAAGTGCATCCGCTTTAAAAGTACTTGACAGGGTTGTACTCTACGCTAACTGTCATAATATATCCTAATATATCCCGCGTCAACCGGGCCCGAGAGATACAGATGCCTGCAGTGTTGGTCAGGTAATTAGAGCAACACTCTCAAATTCGCATCGTAAAGTGGATGAAGCTCGACTGTGTGGTCCCAGTCTCCCCACTGAGCCCACAGCACACTCACTCTGGGTAGGAGCCTGCTGGAGTCCAAAAAATCCCTATGACTTATGGGACTCGAACCCGCGACCTTCTAGTCCGAATCCAAGGCACTATCCACTGCGCTAAGGCGGCTGGTTGTTTTTCTGTATTCATTAACCATTTATACGATACCATGGGCAATAAAGGTTAACATGGAATACAGCTGATACCAGACATTATGGAAATCTTTATTTTGCTTTTTTTGCAGTGACGTGGCTCTCATTTCAAAAACTCCTGGAGGTTTATAACAAAAAAAAACACTGAATGCATCGAAATATGTTTGTGATATTTTGTAATTAAATGCTGATTCTGATAAAAGCAAAGTAATGGTTTTCAGAAAAGGAAGTTTTCTGGGAAAAAGATCAGTGGTTTTACGACAATTTCAGGTTAGAAGTGGTACACAAATATTGCTATTTGGGGTTTTATTTTACAACAAAACTTAGTGCTAAGCTGGG
>CM060343.1:28277603-28302603 GCA_030674155.1 Stramonita haemastoma
CCGATCCAGACTTTTAATAATAATAAATAATAATAATAAATGGAACTTATATAGCGCTATATCTTGCAAAAACAAATCAAAGCGCTTGCATTCAACCATTTCTTGCACATGCAGCCAACAACAATTTTTTTTTTTTAACGAAGTCAATGCACACGCACACACACACACACACACACACACACACACACACACACACACACACACACACACACACACACACACACACATACACACACACACACACACACACGCACACACACACACACACACACACACACACACACACACACACACACACACACACACACACACACACACACACACACACACACAGAGTATAAACACACATAGAGTATAAACACTTTGGCAGGGCGGTCGATATTTCGGCTGTTGAGAGCAGGGGCAGATGATGAAACAGGATAGGAAAGTCTTAGCTTTGAAATAAGTGTGTCTTGAGGCTGGATTTAAATGTGTCATAGGTAGACTTTTTACGAAGGGAGAGAGGGAGGTTGTTCCAGATCACTGGACCAGAAACAGAGAAAGAGCGACGGCCAACAGTGGATTGATTGAATCTAGGCATTTGTAAGCGCAGGGTATCTGCAGCAGAGCGGAGGGAACGAGAAGGAGTGTACGGGTAAAGACATTCACAGAGGTAGGAGGGTGCTGTTTTGTAAAGACATTTATAACAGAGAGTACTGATCTTATAGTTTACTCTCTGTGGCACAGGCAGCCAGTGGAGAGATTGCAAGAGAGGAGTAATGTGCTCAGATTTTTTCTTTCTGAGGACCAGTCGAGCTGCGGAGTTTTGTATATGTTGAAGGGAGTGGATAGATGATGCTGGCAGACCAGCCAAAAGAGAATTGCAATAGTCCAGACGTGAAAGAATCAGAGACGTGACGAGTTTAGATGTTGCATCAGTGGACAGGTACTTTCGAATTGCACTAATACGTCTTAATTGATAATAGCATGACTGGCAGGTCTGGGTGATGAATTTTTGCATGGATAGTGTGTTGTCGATTACAACCCCTAGATACTTTACAGCAGTGGAAAGAGTGACTGAAGTATTGCCGAATTCTACTGAAGCTGTAGTAATGAAAGAAAGTTTGTGTTTGGTGCCTACCAGCATGGCTTCAGTTTTATCTGTATTTAGCTGTAATTTATTCTGTATCATCCAGTTTTGGATATCTTCAAGGCAGTAGGACATATTTATCAAGAGAGAAGGTAGATTTTAAGGAGTATTACAGCTTAGAATCTGAGAGTCATCGGCATAGAAATGATAGTTGATTTGATGACGGTTTATTATATGTGACAGTGGAGCAGTGTATAGAGTGAAAAGAACAGGGCCCAGAACTGATCCCTGCGGGACTCCACATTCCAGTTTGACAGGTTTGGATTGAATGTTGTTTACTGCAACTGTTTGGAATCGATCGGTAAGGTATGAATTAAACCATGTGAGAGCTGTGCCTGTGATGCCAAACGTTTTTTGAAGACGAGAGAGAAGAAATGAGTGGTCTATAGTGTCAAAAGCTGCAGATAGATCGAGAAGAGTGAGAAGGGATATTTTTCCTGTATCAGAAGCGTGTAGAAGTGTGTTTAAGGTGTGCACTAGGGTGGTTTCAGTGCTGTGGTTGGCGCGATAGGCAGACTGGAAAGGCGGAAGAAGGCTATTGGAATGAAGATGGCTGTTGAGTTGTCTGAGAACGACTTTTTCAAGGACTTTTGAGATAAAAGGTAGGTTAGAAACAGGTCTATAGTTCTTCAGAATGTTAGGGTCGAGATCGTGCTTTTTTAGTAGAGGTGTAACTATAGCGGTTTTGAGAGCTGGTGGAAAATTTCCTGAAAGAAGTGATGAATTTACTATTTTCGTGATCGTAGGTATTAGCTGTGGAATGCACTGAGTGAAAAGGGAATCAGGTACAGGATCGAGATCGCATGATTTTATGGTCATTTCTCTGAGAATTGTCTGAATTTCTTTCTCGGTTGTTGGACGGAAGAAAAGGAGAGGAGTGCCTTTTCGCATTCTAGGCAGGCGCGTTACTTCCCAGACCACTCATCCACTTATAAAAAAAAAAACACGAACAAATGAAGAAAAGCCCAAATAAAAAAATGAATCAACAACCCAATCAATGAAATTATTGAACCTCCGTATATAAAGGAAGTGCACAAAATCAAGGCACAAAACCCCAACCAAAGCATCCTAAAGAGAGATTGAAAAAGCTAGATCAAAGAGGAAGGAACGCAAGAAGTATTACTGCAAAAAAAACGAACTACCTCTTTCTGTCCCTATCTTTCTTCTGCTTTCTTTCCTTAGATTCCTGTTGCCTCCTTCTTGTCTATAAACTGCCTTCTTGGTCTATTCTGCTGCTCTTTTCCCTAAAAATACATAAAACACAGCAATTTTCTGTCATGCGCGGGCGCGCGCGCGCGCGCGTACAAACACACACACACACACACACACACACACACATACACACACACACACACACACACACACACACACACACACACACACACACACAAACACACACACACACACACACACACACACACACACACACACACACACACACACACACACACACACACACACACACACACGCCACACACACACACACACACATTGGCTAACCAAGCAAGATGCAACTGCAACATTCATTCAGGGACAGAGGATAAAGACTTTACCACGTGTTCAGGGAGACAGCACTCCATTATTGTATCTCCCTGAAGTAGAGTATAACTAGTAAAGAGAACAACACTTGCAGGCACAACACAACAACAACAATAAACAGCGCAAAACCAATTAACACATCGGAGCAAAACTTGAAAGCACAACACAACAGTGATAACCAGGGCAAAACTTCTAGGCACAGCACAGTGAAAAATTAACAGCGCAAAACTAATAAGCACAACACAACAACAACAACAACAATAAACAAAGCAAAACTAGCAAACACAACAAAACTATTAAACTAGTAAAGACAAAATAGAACAACAGTAGCAAAAAAAAATGGCATGTCATCTGATTCCGTCAGAAATCGAGTTTGCATAAGATGCAGGGTGATTTTTTTTTTTTAGGACAATGAGTTTTCACAGAGAGAGAGAGAGAGAGAGAGAGAGAGAGAGAGAGAGAGAGAGAGAGAGAGAGAGAGAGAGAGAGAGAGAGAGAGAGAGAGAGAGAGAGAGAGAGAGAAGAGAGAGACAGACAGACAGACAGACAGACAGACAGACAGACAGACAGACAGACAGACAGACAGACAGACAGACAGACAGACAGACAGACAGACAGACAGACAGACAGAGAAACAGACAGACATACAGACACACAGACACACAGAGACAGAGACACAGAGACAGAGACAGACACAGAGACAGAGACAGACAGACAGACAGACAGAGAAACAGACAGACAGACAGACAAACAGACAGACAGAGACAGAGAGACAGAGACAAAGAGAGAGACAGAGACAGAGAGAGACGCTGATGCCCCATCGTTTGCCTTTACATGTCTCTAGGGAAAAGCGGGTCAAGAGCAGTGAAACTTGAAGACATTGAACATTATTTTCTTGGTGGGCTATCACAGATGAAGAATGCATCAACTGAGTATAGAATGCTTGACTAAATGAATCAAAGGACGAATGAATAGTGAATGAATAAAGAAATTGTTTCAACAAAATTAAACGACAATTAATTCCCCCGTTGGGTTCAGAGAGGTAGGTTGTGTATATAAATAGCAACCCCACATTCCAGAAATTCTGTGCCAGAAATTTCCACTTTTCTATCAGTCTCTTTGTTTTTGCATTGTTCTTTATTTTCTTGTTACCTTCTTCTTGTTTATTTTCTGTCTTCTTGCTCTTGTCTCTTTACTTTTATTCCCCCCAAAAACTTAAAAGGAAACAACCAACTGGAATGCGTTGGGCCTGTCTTGTTAGGTGCTTAACGGCATTTTTGATCATATTACAAACAACAATACTTGTTGTTTGAGCGTTTGACGAAAAAAAAGACCTAAAATAAATTATACAAAACCAAATACTCAAAGATTAAACAAAAATACGAAACACAAAGGAAAAAAACCCCATAAATTTAATGACGAAAACAAGGAAAATAGGCAAAATAGCATAGAAATAGATACAGGAGGAATGAAACATTAAAGTCACATAAAAAATATGTGAAACAAATACCAATGAAGATGAAATAAAAACCAAAACAACAGAACATAACGAAGCTAAGAAGAAACAAAGAAAACAGGGCACCACCTTCCAGGAAGAAAAAGCATTGGGAAACCAGGTCTAATAGCTTAGGACCATTATTTTTTCATACGAAAAGACTCCAAAGGAAGATACGGAAGCACGAGCAATAACCGGAAGCAAAAGGGAAAAAAGACATACAAGAGCTTCCTCCTCTTCTCCTTCCTCCTCCTCCTCCTCCTCCTCCTCCTCCTCCTCCTCCTCCTCCTCCTCCTCCTCCTCCTCCTTCTTCTTCTTCTTCTTCTTCTTCTTCTTCTTCTTCTTCTTCTTCTTCTTCTTCCTCCTCCTTCTTCTTCCTCCTCCTTCTTCTTCCTCCTCCTTCTTGTTCTTCTTCTTGTTCTTCTTGTTCTTCTTCTTGTTCTTCTTCGTGTTCTTCTTGTTCTTGTTCTTGTTCTTCTTCTTCTTCTTCTTCTTCTTCTTCTTCTTCTTCTTCTTCTTCTTCTTCTTCTTCTTCTTCTTCTTCTTCTTCTTCGTCTTCTTCTTTGCAATTCTTGTTCTTCTTTGCGATTCTTCTTTCTTCTTTGCAATTCTTCTCCGCAATTCTTCTTTTCGCATCTTTTTCTCAGTTGTTCTCAATATTCCTTCTTCGAAATTCGTAGCAAATCTTCTTCTTGTTCTTCTTCTTCTTCATCTTCTTCTTCTTCATCTTCTTCTTCTTCTTCTTTTTCTTCTTCTTCTTCTTCTTCTTCTTCTTCTTCTTCTTCTTCTTCTTCTTCTTCTTCTTCTTCTTCTTCTTCTTCGCAATTCTTCGCAATTCTTCTTCTTCTTCTTCTTCTTCTTCTTCTTCTTCTTCTTCTTCTTCTTCTTCTTTTTTTTTCTTTTTTTTTTCTTCTTCTTTCCTTTTCTTCTTTCCACTTCACTGCAATTCTTCTTCTTCGCAATTCTTCTTTTTTTTCGTAATTCTTCTTCGCATTTCTTCTTCACAATTCTTCTTCTTCGCAATTCTTCTTCACAAATGTTTTTTGCAGCTCTTTTTTCTTCTTCTTCTTCTTCTTCTTCTTCTTCTTCTTCTTCTTCTTCTTCTTCTTCTTCTTCTTCTTCTTCTTCTTCGCAATTCTTCGCAATTCTTCGCAATTCTTCGCAATTTCTCTTCTTCTTCTTCTTCTTCTTCTTCTTCTTCTTCTTCTTCTTCTTCTTCTTCTTCTTCTTCTTTCAAATTTTTCTTTGAAATTATTCTTTCTTCTTCTTTTTGCAATTCTTCGTCTTCTTTACAGTTCTTTTTTCTTCTTTACAATTATTCTCCGCAATTCTTCTATACAATTCTTTTTCGCAATTGTTTTCAATACTCCTTCTTCGCAATTCGTAGCAAATCTTCATTTTCTTCTTCTCCTTCTCCTTCTTTTTCTTTTTCTTCTTCTTCTTCTTCTTCTTCTTCTTCTTCTTCTTCTTCTTCTTCTTCTTCCTCTTTTTCTTCTTCTTCTTCTTCTTCTTCTTCTTCTTCTTCTTCTTCTTCTTCTTCTTCTTCTTCTTCTTCTTCTTCTTCTTCTTCTCTCTTTTTCTTCTTCTTCTTCTTCTTCTTCTTCTTCTTCTTCTTCTTCTTCTTCTTCTTCTTCTTCTTCTTCTTCTTCTTTGCAATTCCTTTTTTTTTTCGTAATTCTTCTTGGCATTTCTTCTACACAATTTTTCTACTTCGCAATTTTTCTTCGCAATTCTTAACGCAGCTCTTCTCGTTCTTCTTCTTCTTCATTACAATTCTTCTGCGCATTTATTCTTCGCCATTTTTCTTCGCAAGTCTTCCTTTTCGCAAATCGTCTTCGCAATTCTTATTCTCCTTCTTCTCTGTCTTCGTAATTTTTCTTCGCAATTCAGTTCAGGTGAGCTGTACACCATACATAAAAACGTTAAACGTGATCACATTGATTACAGATACAAACTACAACACATAATTTAAACAATGTTGAACATTTTGAAATTGAAACCCAAGTGGTAGAAAGTATATTCCTTCAAAAGTAGTGTATCAGAAAAGTGGGTAGCTATTCACGGACGTACATACTCTGCAAACAGCCACATTTGGCTTCATGGCTTAATTTTTTTAAGGGATATTTTTTCAAGCAAAGAAGATGAATAGTTTCAAAACACGTTCGCCTCAATGAACACCAATGAACCATGACGATGAGTTATTGAGGTGATTTGTTTCAACAGGGCCAAGCTAAACTAGTCTCTGCGCTTTTCTCACACTTCAAAACATTCAAAGCCATCATTGAATGGATTATGGGAGGGTAAGGGAATCAACACAACAACAACAACAACAACAACAACAACAAGAATAACGTTAACAACAGGAGGGAGCTAACAAGCTGTAGCATCAGCAGTAAGCAACGACAGAAACAGTAGACACACATATAAATGAATAAATACAAAATCCCGAATAGTTGGGTGACTAAGTGATATCATTATTGGATACTTTTTCTTAAGTGTTTGTGTCCCTTGTCTAGAGCCACAAGGATCATCAAAAGAGAGACTTGTTTTGCATAAGCAGCCGTTTTGCCTACGTTTATGTAGCCACATTTCAGCTTCGGGTCTGATGTTTAAACACAACACCAGTGTGCATGCGGTCTTTTTATTTTGATAAACTTTCTGTCATCCATTACCACCAGCACAAAATAGCATACTTTTCCGGAAAGAAGAACGTATTTTTAACGGGTACTCAAGGTGTTCTGCATGTGTTCACACACGGGGCCTCCGTTTATAGTCTCATCTGAAGAACTTGTGGAGAGAGGGAGGGGTGGAGGTGGGGGGGTGGGGGGGGGATGGAGATTAGTACAAAAGCGAACTCTCGAGGAACAGTTCTCGCGGATAAGGGTTCTTTGTGGTGGCTTACACCTAGGATTGATCACGGGCCATTCATCACCAGCTCGAAGTTTTAACCACTACGTTATTTTGCCTCACCACCTCATAGATTGATAACAAATGAGGTACTAAATGAATTGATTCATGTGTTGATCCCTCAATCGGTAATAAGAAAATGATAAAGGTATGTTTTAGTAAAGGAGTGAACGGGGGAATAGGTAACTGAATGATCAATGCGTGTGTAGAAAGAAGGCAGGTCAAAACAAACCAAAAAACAAAAGAAAAAAGCAAACAAAGCAATAAATCTGTTGCGCTTTGCACACAATAAACATCAGTGAACAATGAGGATGATTTATTGCGGTGAATGTCTCCAGGCAAGCCAAACTAAATTAATACATGATTTTCTCATTTTTCACAAAGTTTAAACCCATCAGTCAAAGATTTAAGGTGGAGGGGCGGGGGTAGCAAAATAAATGTGGGTTTGTTCTTTTGTCTTCTTTGCTTAACGCTCTTTCTCTCTCTGTCTCTATGTGTTTTGTTTGTTTGTTTGTTTGTTTACTTTTGGGGGGCTGCTTTTTGCTTTAGTTTTAAATCTAAATGTTTCAATATTTGTATTGTTTTTGTTGGGGACCACCTCTACTGTGGTGTCTCCTCTATTTTACTATATTTGATTTACCTAATTATTATTAGTGTATAATATTTTGACATAAATGTTTGGGTCAGTTGGATATTATGTGTTTGTTGAATACAGTTCTATATCTTTTGTCTGAATGGTTATCCGTATTTCTAGTAGGGGATTATGTGTTGGATGAGTATATACGTATACACAATCTTAATATAATAGTTTGTTTCTTATGATGGTGGTACTTTTTGTGGGAGAATGTGCTGCTTTGTTTTGGTTTGTTTTGGGGTTTTTTTTGTTTTATTTGGGACTTTTTGTTTTGTATTTGCTTTTTGCAGGTTTCTGTTGAGCTCGTGCGCACATGCACACACGCACACACACAAACAAACACACACACAGAGCTGTAAAATATTTTAGATGATCATATATACATACACGAAGTACATGTCACAGCCACATGGTTACAGGAAAGATTTCAGGCGTGTAGGTTAAAAAAAAGTTTGTTTTTTTTTCAGTGGAAAAAGTTGACATCAGATTATTTTATCTGAAATCTGGTACAGCGAGCACAAACCACACTGAAGGTTTTTCAGCTAACAAATCTGTTCCAGAAAAAAATATGTTCGAGGAAATTATCGGGACCATGTTGATGATGCGTGTGGGTTGTAGTGGATTATGCTTTGTTGTCTCATTTGTCAACATGTAGAAAGGAGAACGAATACCTGAATTGACAGCATACTTGTCTGGATAATGTTCATTCGAATGAATGTCACTTAAAAGAACTTGTGACAGACTTTAAAGTCGGACATATCACGTAGTTTTGAGAAAGCACCTAAAATGGAATTAAGAAAAACAAATAACAAGTATTTACCTTGGGAAGTCGAATTTTGAGTGGAATTCCATGAGGGTAGTTTTACCCTGCTGTATGTAGATATTTTTACAGAGCAATTTTAACACACAAAAGAGTACAGCAAGCGATTATTCATGTTTGACATTGATTGACTTTTGTTCAAAATGTATAACTTGAGTCTAGGTTGTAAATAAGGGCAAGATTACAAACAAATATATCTTTGTTTTTAATGATCTTAACTTCAAGGTATGGCTCCTTCTGGGCATGCGCATCTCAAATGACCCTCGGTGTCTGTCAACCAGTCCAATAGAATTGTACTGAAACATCGACTTCCCAAGGCAAGTACTCGTTAAAGATTTCAAGATTTGTTGACATACATTGTAATCAGAATAAGGAGAGAGAGGGGGAGAGAGAGAGAGAGAGAGAGAGAGAGAGAGAGAGAGGAGAGAGAGAGAGAGAGAGAGAGAGAGAGAGAGAGAGAGAGAGAGAGAGAGAGAGAGAGAGAGAGAGAGAGAGAGAGAGACAGACAGACAGACAGACAGACAGACAGACAGACAGAGACAGAGAGAGAGAGAGAGAGAGAGAGAGAGAGAGAGACAGAGACAGAGACAGAGAGACAGAGACAGAGAGAGACAGAGACAGAGACAGAAACAGAGACAGAGAGACAGAGACAGAGACAGAGAGAGACAGACAGGCAGACCGAGACAGACCGAGACAGACCGAGACAGACCGAGACAGAGACAGGGAGACAGAGACAGGGAGACAGAGACAGGGAGACAGAGACAGGGAGACAGAGACAGGGATACAGAGAGAGAGAAAGAGAGAGAGAGAGAAAGAGAGAGAGAGAAAGAGAGAGAAAGAAAGAGAAAGAGAGAGAAAGAAAGAGAGAGAGACAGAGAGAGAGAGACAGAGACAGAAAGAGAGAGACAAAGACAGAGAGACAGAGAGAGGGGGTGAATTCTAGCACAGAGTTTTCCAGGAGGTGGTGATGCTATTATACTGAAAGGGCCCCCACAATACCCACAGTAGGCAATGGTCACCTAGGGATCGTTTACTGACCAGCTGGCGATCAGGCAGAGATTGCTTTAGCTCGCTAGGTGCTGTCTGCAACACCAACACCCCAACCTTGCTGGGCCCCGGAGGGGATCAATAGCCACTGTGTTAACCGAGTTGTGTCCAGAAAGAGAGACAGGAGGGGAGGACAGGGGGCAGACCAATTCACTTCCTGGGCTGTCTCAGCTGTCTGCTTTGTACCTAATGAGACCTGAAGCTCCCCCTGCCTATGTCAATCACTGTCCCTCAGCGTGGCGGTGTATGTGTGTGCTTTTTTATTTACGGTTTTAGTTCTCACATATCCATCGTTGCCTCTGTGTTGTGATGCATTACTTACATTATTGTAACCGTTTTGTGGACAAGGTATGGCGTTCAGCTGAGCAGTCTGACACGAAGATAAGAAGTATGTATATGAGTCAGAAGGACAAAATAAGAAAAAACCTATATTAAACAGAAAAAAATATGTCTATACTTTTTTCGGTTTTGTTTCTTTATAACTTATCTGCCAAAGCACCATGGACGTCAAGGATTAGTTTTAACATGAGGAGTGACAACAAGCCAGGTTTTTTTGTGTGTATAAACAAGTAGACTAATAAACACACACACACACACACACACACACACACACACACACACACACACACACACACACACACACACACAACATATATATATATATATATATATATATATATATTATATATATATATCTATATCTATATATCTATATATCTATATATGCATACATATAAATACATATACATACATGCATATAATATCAACAGACAGATACGTAAGGTCATACTAAACAATACCATTAAGGGAAACAATGAGTCCGTGTCCGCTAGGAGACATTGTAAATAAAAGAGAAATGCAACACTCTTGGAAGTGGGCAATTTTGACACTTTTAGTTTGAAGCAGAAGCAGCTTAGACACTGGTATTGATTACAAATTGCATGAGAGGGAATTTGATTTTCCACTTACCCTCCTAAGGTAACAGATATTCAGGATATCAAAAGCAAGAAGGCAAAGAAATAGGAGGAAGAAAATTAGGCCCTTAACGATTAAGCAGAGAACTCATGAAGAGTAGGATCTCAAGTCTGTTTCCAGAACTTATAATGCAAATGTTTTGTACATCAGGAAAATATCAATAGTTCTCTTCTTCTCACAACCTTTTCGTAGACTCACTGTTTTAGCAAACAAGAAGCACTTACGTTTTTGTTAACTGTTTTCTAAAATGTACAAAAATGCGCACTCAAATGCTCATAGTCAGCCGAGGAGTGTTGGTTTCATTTTAAGCAGTCTTACAAAGATGTCTGACTGATGTCAGTGACACTTCCCCATCCCTGGTCTAACCAGGGATCTATGGACGTGTATCAAGTAATTATGTCCAGAAGGAAAGAGAAGGAGGTCTGAAGAATATCCGGTCAATCCCTTCACTGTCTGAGTAGATTGCATTGGAAATGAGTGGACCTGGCTATTGCTTTAGTCTATGACTTCTGTCTTTGTTTGTCTGTCAGACACACTGACACATCCACAGGTTTGTTCTGACCTCAATGTCACTTCTGGTAGTTGTGCTGGCATGTTTTCATTGTGTTATCACGAATTTTATAGTGGCTATTTAAGTTACGATGCAAGTAGCCAACTGAAAAAAAATCAGCACGTATCCGAGAAGGATACAGCCGTAGGAAATCCAGCTTCAGAGCAGACAAGACAAAACTTACAGACCCACTCTCTGGCCTGAAGTACAATCAGACAGTCCACAGATTGAAGTTGTCTTCCTATGATACATGTCTGACCTTCTTTGACCTGTCTGACTTTTTTCTGACCTGCGTGACCTCGTCTGACTCTTTATCTGGCTAATGGTTAAAGGCAAGAACGGTGTTTTTTTCTCCTGAGGACAGGCTGTACAGAGTTTGCCAGACAGTGTTTGTGTTTGTGTTACTCTATTCTGTTCACCTTGCTGACTGGCAATACAGCAAAGTGGACTATATTTTTTGTTGGTTTGCGCTCTTAGAGCAAAACGCCATATCATGGGATTTAAACCACTTTCTTTCATCTTCACCTCTCCTATAGTCTAGTAGACATTTGTGCCCTCACTGAAGTCCCCTACTAACGACAGTATCAGCTCAGTCGCAGAGCCAGACTGAGTGAGTCAACCTCCCGAGATGGCGACCAGTACAACATGAGAGGAAATGACATCAGCTAGTGTGACCTAGTGTGAAGAAAAACCCCTCCTCCCACAGGTGAAGGGCATGGTTTGTCCTTGTTTCCATTTCACTTGCTATCAAAACAGTTTTTGAAAAGCTTTGTTCTTCTCCCCGTGCGGATGCCAAGGGCCTGTCTTTATGAACAGCACCCTCACTTTTTGGTCATTGTGTCCTAAGAAAAGCATCTTTTCTATCCATCTTTCCGCTATTGCCTTATTCTTTAGATTTCTTTTCACAACCTTCTTGTCTAATTTTGTACCTGCTTGGTCCACTTTCCCCCCAGAAAGATTTTATAAATAACAAATCTTTCCCCCAGGCACACTAGGATGTGCTAGGCCAGGCTAGACAGGAACTTAACGGCAGCCCAACGTATTTTCTCTCATATTGGAGACAACAATAAGAGCATTATGAGTGTTCGAGGAGAAAGATGATGTATAGCTTCGTTCTCTTATTATTCCCTTGTGCGGTATTGTGCAGCGTTTTCCTTCGATTTTATGAGAGCAGTTGTAAGTTTGGGCAGCAAAGAAATATGGAAAATGAAAAAAAAAAATGCATCCTCTCCTTTCCCTGGCCTCTGGTTTAGTGTCTGTCTGTCTCCACCTGTCTTTCTGTTCGTCTCTCTTATTGTGTCTTTTTATGTCTCTGTCTGTCTGTGTCTCTGTCTGTCTGTCTGTCTGTGTCTCTGTCTGTCTGTCTGTCTGTCTGGCTGTGTCTCTGTCTGTCTGTCTGTCTGTCTGTCTGTCTGTCTGTATGTGTGACTGCAATTATGACGTGTTCAGTACCAAACTAATGTTGGGCTTGTAGGACAAGAACAGTGTAAAAAAATATATATAAAGAACAAAAGAACAACAAAAATATTCAAACACCTCCCTGAGAACAGCAAGAAAAAGACCAAAAACCACAAAGACTCTCCAGGTACAACAGGAAAAAGAACAATAAAAACACTCAAAGACCTCCCCGAGTACAACAAGACACAAAAACACGACAAAAACACTCAAATGCACCCCCGAGAACAGCAAGAAATAAACAAAAAACCCTAGAAAGCAGAAACACTCCCCAAGTTTAACACGAAACAAAGCAACAAAAACACACAAACACTTCCCCAGGAACAGCAAGAAAAAGACAAAAAAACCCACAAAACAAACTCAAAACACCTTCCCATCCACCTTCTTTTTCACGATGATTCAGTGTGCACTTCAGACTGGATCTTATTACAAACCTCATTTCAATTCGATGTAGTCAGAAAATGGAGGAAATGCTTTTTCTGTCTTCTCTTTGTTCTATTTGCTTTTTAACTGGCTGCAATAATACCTTTCTCTCTGTGTCTTTGTCTGTCTGTCTTTGTCTGTCTGTCTGTCTGTCTGTCTCCTTAAATTTCTCTATTATTTGCACTCAAACCCCATAATTTGCTGCCAAAGGTCGATGTACATTAAACATGTTCAATGCTCTCACTGTGTGTGTGTGTGTGGTGTGTGTGTGTGTGTGTGTGTGCGTGCGTGTGTGTGTGTGTGTGTGTGTGTGTGTGTGTGTGTGTGTGTGTGTGTGTGTGTGTGTGTGTGTGTGTGTGTGTGTGTGTGTGTGTGTGTGTGTGTGTGTTTAACCGCGTGAGTGCGTGATTGCGTGCGTGATTGCGTGCGTGATTGCGTGCATGCGTGCGTGCGTGTGTGTGTGTGTGTGTGTGTGTGTGTGTGTGTGTAATCAACTCTTCCTGTCTACACTGCTATACAATTGACAGAGTTCTTATACCCCCGAGGCTTCACTCAAAGATAACACTCTCCCAGTTATCATTCTGATCTAGCATAAATTCCCTCACCTTCACCTGTGCCCTAGTCTAGTAGGCCGGTGGGGCACGCCTGAAGATTGTACAGTCTGCCTCCTCTATTCCTTGCCCTTTTTTTTAATCGTAAATAAAACGATTTTTCTTCTTTCTTTTTATTCTTTTTTTCGAGGAAAACGAAATAAGCACTTGTGTGTTGTTTAGTTTTATTTACATGCAGTCTCTGTTTGTATGCAGTTTTGTGAATTTTATCATCCGTTTTGTTTTTCTCGGGAGTGTTAAGATTAAAAAAAAATTCCTACTAACTGTGCCAGAGTTGTTGGCGGTTTATATGTCTTGGCGTTTTTTTAACAATGAAATAGAACTGTAAACCAAACGTTTTTCATTACGTATATTAAGCTCTTTCCTATTGAAAAAAACATACAAAAGAAGATACTTCCAACTGTCCACAAGTTCATATCTCTTCCACATAAATAAAAAAAAATTCAAAATATTTGTTGATTTCTTACTCCTTGGAATATTTGATTATGGGAGGTGAGACTTGATTACGATATCAAGGGATATTTTCAGTGAGTAGTAATGTGCACTGTGTTATCAGCTGAAGAGGTCATAGTAACTCTTACAAGCTAATACTTCTGTGTCTGTCGAATTTATCTTTTATTGATTTCTTTCTATTACTTTATTTCTTCTAATTAAAAAAAAAACCTGTGTAATACTGATATTCAGAATAAAAGGTTTGAAGTTTCTACAACTGTAAGGGATGTAGGTTTACGATTGATATCTTGAATTAATTAGTTTCTCTTGTTTCAAGAGCGCTGGTATATTGTGACCACAACTTATTTTCTCAACTGCCACATAAATATTTTCGTTTGGTGAGATGGTGGAGTACACTACAAGCTGCTAGTTAGCTCTGTGTGTTTATTCTTTTAATAGATATCTGGCTAAATCAACAAACAAAACAGTGCAACAGCAAATATTTCCCAAACCCGATTGTTGTTGTCCCACACCACAAAGAAAAATCACCAGTGCTAATAGACTTTTTAAGCTTTCTTCTTCTTCTTCTTCTTCTTCTTCTTCTTCTTCTTCTTCTTCTTCTTCTTTCGTCATCATCATCATCATCATCGTCATCATCATTTTGCATCTACTGACAAATACAGCTTTGCTTTTAGTCTTCATGATCATACATACCGAACAGACAAGTCACGAGAGCTCCATCAAGATGAAACACATTGCATTCAAGAATATTGCCTGGTTTTATTTCTCTGGTCTTTGTGATATAGTTTCCTTAGTTTGGTAAAAAAAAAAAAAAAATAAAGGGGGAACATAAAGAGGTCAACCAGCCAGCAATGAAGCAAACAGATATGAAGACAGGAGAGAGAACAAACAAAGACACCAACAGGCAAAAGCCAAATAGCAAAATGAATATACACAGGTTCATTTTAATACAGATTGTGTCCAATTTCATTGTTGTGTGCCGCAAACATCTCGTGTGGGGAGTGGGCTGATTGGGTCGAATTACCTTGTTTTCTGTTTACTCCTGTGATTATTTGATTTGTTTTTTTTTCTTCTTTTCATTTACATTTTTCTCTGTAATCTGAGTCAGCCTGGTATCCATGTGGTTACTTGCTGTCTGTTTCTCTGCCTGTGCCTGCTCTAGACCCCCTTCTTTGTTTTCTCTGTAAGGACACTCTTTTTTTACAGCAGACTCTTTGGTATCTTAAAGAGATCACACAATTAGCCAAGAAGTGGAGACAAAGAATTGAAAACACCATCAGACCCTACAAAGAGCTCCTGGCTTCAAAGAACAACGTGATTTGAAGTGTACGGGCACGTCACACGAACATCTGGACTCACAAAAATTGTCCTACAGGGAACAGTACAAGCAGAGAGATAAGAGGCAGACAGAGGAAGCAATACAAAAATCAACGTCAGGAAGTGGACTGGCCTTGAGTAGGGCAATTGCTTAGAAAAACTCTGAACTACTAGAAATAGGGAAGCTGGTTGCAAAATCTTCAGTGGTATATCGATCTTACACAAGATAATGGGATAGGTGAGGCGTGGAGGAGGATAATTGAAAGGATTACTTTCTTTTTCCTTCTTTTTCTCATTGTTGTCATTGCAGTTGTTGCTGCTGTTGCTGTTGTTGTTGCTAGTTGTTCTTGCTGTTGTTGTAGCTAGTTGTTCTTGCTGTTGTTGTAGCTAGTTGTTCTTGCTGTTGTTGTAGCTAGTTGTTCTTGCTGTTGTTGTAGCTAGTTGTTCTTACTGTTGTTGTAGCTAGTTGTTCTTGCTGTTGTTGTAGCTAGTTGTTCTTGCTGTTGTTGTAGCTAGTTGTTCTTGCTGTTGTTGTAGCTAGTTGTTCTTGCTGTTGTTGTAGCTAGTTGGTCTTGCTGTTGTTGTAGCTAGTTGTTCTTGCTGTTGCTCTTTTTATTCTTGTTGTACCCTTCTTATTCTTGCTCTAGCTCTAGCGAAAAGGCCCTTTGGGAGCGTGCAGTAAACTGCTTGTGCTAAATAGCCTGGACATCTCGACACTCCGGAAGCAGATGCTTGATGGTTACTTGCACATCACAAGTCACGCACCATGGGGCTCCCTCGCCTATAAACATATGAACGTGGGTGAAATGAGAATGACCCCAGTGTATCCTGGTGAGCACTGTTGATTCCTTTTGGTTTGGGACACACAGAGGGAGATCTTCTTTCCAGTTACGGCGAATCCGGAAACATTTTACTGTCTGTCTCAGCATCTATTTGTCTTGCTAGAGAGAGAGAGAGAGAGAGAGAGAGAGAGAGAGAGAGAGAGAGAGAGAGAGAGAGAGAGAGAGAGAGAGAGAGAGAGAGAGAGAGACAGACAGACAGACAGACAGACAGACAGACAGACAGACAGACAGACAGACAGATAGACAGACAGACAGACAGACAGAGACAGAGAGAGAGACAGACAGAGACAGAGAAAGAGAGATAGACAGAGAGAGACAGAGACAGAAATAGGCATAGGGACACAAAGACAAACACACACACACACGCGCACACACACATGCACGCAGCACACACACACACACACACACACACACACACACACACACACACACACACACACACACACACACAGGGACAGAGTCAAAGAAGGACAGAGAGATAGAGGGGGGAGGGTAAACAGACAATTTGCAAGTAATGAAGATGAAGTAGGTTTATACTGACTTCTATTGTCATATTTCATAGGGCACCACTAGCTTTTTTGTGCTAATTACTTTGACCCCTCTTTGGTTGCTGAACATCACAAGCTACAAAGCATGTTCGTAGTGTTCTCTGAAATCGAGAGCTCAGTACGAAATAAACAAAAACATTCACAGCAGAGTTTAGACAGATACCGATCCAGAAAAACTGATAAGCGATGATGTTAGTGTTGTGATACTTTCCATAAGCACGAAGCCCGGGCACTATCATCGCAACAATAGCGTAGACTGTTTCAGGAAGAGCTAGAACCATGAAAACACCGCAGATAACCAGCAACATGACCGTGATCCTGTTCTGTCCAGCTTTACTTTCTTCTGTCACCTTCCCAGTCATCTTCAGCCGTTGACGTGAAGCCTGGCGGAGATTGAGGATAGTGATGGTGCAGCACACGATCATGATGCACAGAAACACCGGTAGAGCAATGGCAAAAGAGGAGTAAACTATTTCGATAGTCACTTTGCTTTTGATAGGAAACCACGATGTGTCGTCTCTGTAAGCAATGCTGTGATTGGTGGAAGGGTCTGTTCTCCATTTGACTGTGAAGGCCATTAAGAGAGGAAGGAAGATCAGCAATGACAGCACGTAGGGCAGAACTATGGCAATCACTGTGAATCTGTGTGAGAGAACATGAAAAGGGCATTATAAGTCGGTGACTTGATAAGTTTTCGGATACTAAGATGATATTCGTCTTCTTCTTTTGACTAATTGACAATATTTTCTGATCTTTTTTTTTAGAAACTAAATGTTGAAGAAGAAAACAAATGCATGTAGCTAACCCACAGTTTCCCCATCATTTTCAAAGGGACTTACCAAAGATTCAGTTTAATTCAAAATCAAAAAGACCTGCAGAATATGATATATTTCAATAACATAATTTAAGCATTTTGAGTAAAGTCATGCCTTTGGCCTGACAGGCTTAAGTTTGGCTCTAGATGAGCCTTGTCAGAGTTCCCACGTGTTGGAACTTCACTGTTTGTGGTATCTTACAGCAAGACTTCTATGTTTCTTCTTTCTTTCTTTCTTTCTTTCTTTCTTTCTTTCTTTCTTTCTTTCTTTCTTTCTTTCTTTCTTCTTCTTCTTCTTTTCAATTTTACTGCCTTCAACATTGTGGGGATTCTGTAGACATTAGGGTGCATGCTGGGTATGTTTGTTTTTCCATAAAGCACCGAACGCTAACATGAGTGAGGGATCTTTAGCATCCATATTATATTTTCTGCATGTGTATGCACACAAAAAAATTAAGGCAACAGAAGGACTGCACATAAAATTGACCTGGTGTATATTTTTAAAAAATCCATCAAGAAACTCTCATTTAATCCCGCCCTTTCCCTAATTAGAGAGAGAGAGAGAGAGAGAGAGAAGAGAGAGAGAGAGAGAGAGAGGAGAGAGAGAGAGAGAGAGAGAGAGAGAGAGAAGAGAGAAGAGAGAAGACGACAGACAGACAGACAGAACAGACAGACAGACAGACAGACAGACAGACAGACAGACAGAGAACAATGAACACTGCAATAACTTTAATGTACATTGGCCATGGGCCACAATTCATGTTTTGGGCTTGGGATGGAACAAAGGGTTAATTCCTATCATTGGCAAAGCAAATGCACAAAAGTATAGATTCATGACTGATCAAAGAAAACAACGCACACAATTATTCTAAATCATGATTATGACCCGAGTATCAAGCATATCCAAACCGCAATAGAGAAATCATCAGCAGGTTCATGTTATCGTTTCTCTCTGCCAATGTTTGTACACAAGATCATTGGTAGGGGTCTGAAGATAACAGGAACTTACTAAGGAAGGAGACCGCTACATATAAAAATAGGTCATATTGTGGGTCTGACTTAAATAAAGTGAAAGTTGCCTCTAAGAACCCAAGGCTGAGGAAGAGTACGCTGTCTTTGAAATGAAGTTTTTCTCTCTCTTCTCTCTCTCTCTCTCTCTCTCTCTCTCTCTCTCTCTCTTCTCTCTCTCTCTCTCTCTCTTCTCTTCTTCCCTCTCATCTCTCTCTCTCTCTCTCTCTCTCTCCTCTTCTCTCTCTCTCTCTCTCTCTCTCTCTCTCTCTCTCATCCCTCTACACCTCTTCTCTCCATCCTCATTCTCTCACACTCATTCCCCGTCTCTACTTCTCACACCAGACCCCAGCATTGTCACACACCAGACCCCCAGCATTGTCACACAGACCCCAGTATTGTCACACACCAGACCCAGCATTGTCACACCAGACCCAGTATTGTCACACACCAAACCCCAGCCTTTTCAAACACCAGACCCCTGCACAATGCATTGCTGTACACCTGGCTTAGAACATGACTGTCAATGTTCAATATTTTCAAGTAACCCTCTGTCAAGTGGCAACAAAACTGTTAACACTCTTGTTAATTTATTTTTAATTTATTATAATAAATATTTCAACCTTTTATTTTTTACAGGCCCCTTTCCTCCTTTAGTGAGTTTATTTTTAATATATAGATCATTATAAAGATATCTAGACACATTCAATATATACATTGGATGTTTAGATCAACGAAAAAAATCCTTCATATCTAGTTACCATCACATTTTTTTTTTACTAATCTACTTTCATTGATATTCAACATGGTATTGACAACTGGGCTTTACCATCAACAGAAAAAGGTAGTTGTTATTATCAATTGAGAAGACCATTCCATCAAAACAAATCAATCATTAAACTAACCTACTTCAGCAGCAGCCAAAAGCGATGTTGACCTCCCATCCATCCAAATACACAAGGACAGCAATCTGCAAACTGCTGTATCCAGAGCTGTCTACCATGGCAGGGACTTTAATCATATTCAACTAAAACCAAGCCTTACTTTAGGATATTGGAATGACAACAACAGTACAAAGAAACCTAAAGCAACATTTAACACTGTGGTATGAGCAAACATGTTTTGCTGCAAAGACAGGGCCAGCACACCTGACTTTGGTTTATGACAGACTTGTTAATTGTTTATTATTTTGAGAAAAAAAGAGGACAATGAAAAAACAAACAGTAGAAAACAAACACGAAAGAGGTAACATCAAGACACATAAACAGCTCATTAGTTAGAACATTGTTGCTGCCATGGCACTGCCATTGTAGTCAGTGAATACTGAGCTAAGAAAACACATGGGGTGATCACAACTTCAGCTAAAGTGTACACCTGGTCTTGTCATCCGCTTTGGTCTTCCCCACAGCAGATCACAAAATGCATCTGCCAAAGTTGCTGCCACTGACACTAGCTTCACATTGGCTGACACATTAGTCATCTGTACAGCAGGTTTTTAAATGTGGGTTGTTTTTTTTACCATAACGCTGCTGAGAGTTAGTTGCAAAGAGAAAATCCATAATGAAAGCATGGTACATAAACTAGAAACAACAAGAAGTTTTCTATTTTAATGAATAAAAGGGAACTAAAATAAATATGCCACGCACTATGAAACCAAAATATGGATGACATGGCAACTAGGCAAGGCCAATCGAAAAAAAAAAAACCACCAAAGAAGGCAGACCACCAGCTTTTATCATTAGCAATATCACCAAACCAAATTCTTTTACCCGAGAATCTTTGAACTCGTCAGGGCCATTGCACTTTCTAATGTTGTCTTCCCATCTTTTTCTCGGTATGGCTATTCACCTCACGTTTTGTTCTATGTCCTGTAGCATATGCTTTTTTTTTTGATGACAATTAATTTCCCACTCACGGCTTTCTATTTATATAATCGATTGCACAAAATGTCATGACATTACCAGCTTACTCCTATGCCTAGACTTAAAAAAAACAACTTTTGAGTCGTAGACGGGAGCTTCATGTTCAAAGTTTTTGACACCTTTACGTTGGTTCGGAAATTCAGAGATGGATCGTCACATTTCATACTGGTATGAAATCAGCAGTATCAGTGAAAGGAAAGATACCTTACTGGTTTAATATCAAATGTTGTTGTAGACAAGGTGATCCAACATCACCGCTTTTCTTAATTATTCAATTAATGGACATTTTTAGCATCATGATCAAAGAAAATAACTAGATCACATGATTTAAAGTAGCTGAAATGGAGATACATATTTATCAGTATGCTGATGGTACGGACATTTTTCTAGACTGCAACAAGCATCATTATAAAAAAAAAGAAAAACGCCAAGAATATAAGAAACGTTTGGAAATGTCTTTGGTTTATTCCTGCATACTGGAAAAAAAAAGTTGCTGTGTAGCTGGATAGTAATAGAAATTCATCAGTAAATTATATGCCTCATCTTCAGATGGTTTGAAATCAACTAACATTCAAAATTATTGGCATATGGTTCACTAATAATCATGATGACCACCTTAAAATTAATAGGAATAATGAATTCATAGACAAAAAGAAGACTATACACAATATGGTTTATTAGACACACAGCACTTTTAGGGAGAGTAGCAGTTCAGAAATCTCTGATTCTTTAAAAAAAAAAAAATGCCTGTGGATGCAACTGCTAAATCCACAAAAAATGTACCAGTTTAGTCATAAAGTGTATTTTAGATTCTTTAAGATATAAAAAAAAACACAATTGGTAGATGAACGGGGTGAAATGTGTTTAAAATGGTGGGTTGGTATCCCTGACATAAGGCGATCTAAAAACAGACTTGGAAAAAAGGTATTAAAAAAACAGCACATAACAAGAAAAGAATAAAAGTATAATACTATCGATATATCCAAAGATGTCTTTAATTGATAAAAAATATAACGTGAACTTGAATTTAGACATAATAAATTGTCAATGGTAAATGTACTCTGAAACTACCAATAGCATAGCTTTAAAATTGTTAGAACCGAACAATATAACTTGCTGTAACATGTTTTTTCCTGTTGTAACGACAGAATGTGTGAAGGTATTTTCATGTATTGTTGACAAAATGTAAGAGTTTATGCATTGATGGACGTATCAGAGGGCTTTTTGTACTGATGATATAATGTAAATCGGTTTTTTTATTGGTATTGCTGGCAGAGTGTAAAGGATTTTTCGGTATTGATAACGGAACGTAGCAGATTTTTCGGTATTGATAACGGAACGTACGATTTTTCGGTATTGATAACGGAACGTAACGGATTTTTCGTATTGATAACGGGAACGTAACGGATTTTTCGGTATTGATAACGGAAGTTAAGGATTTTCGGTATGATAAAAGAGGGTAAAGGATTTGTCGGTATTGATAACAGAGTGTAAACGGATTTTTTCGGTATTGATGACAGAGGGTAAAGGATTTTTCGGTATTGATAAAAGAGTGTAAAGGATTTTTCAGGTATTGATAACAGAGTGTAAAGGATTTTTCGGTATTGATAACAGAGTGTAAAGGATTTTTCGGTATTGATAACAGAGTGTAAAGGATTTTTCGGATTGATAACAGAGTGTAAATGATTTTTCGGTATTGATAACAGAGTGTAAATGATTTTTCGGTATTGATAACAGAGTGTAAAGATTTTTCGGTATTGATAACAGAGTGTACAGGATTTTTCGGTATTGATAACAGAGTGTACATGATTTTTCGGTATTGATAACAGAGTGTAAAGGAATTTTTCGGTATTGATAACAGAGTGTACAGGATTTTTCGGTATTGATAACAGAGTGTAAAGGATTTTTCGGTATTGATAACAGAGTGTAAGTGATTTTGCGGTATGTATAAAGAGTGTAAGGATTTGTATTATGACAGAGTGTAAAGGATTTTTTATCGATACAAGGTAAATGATTGTTGACTAAATGTAAAAAGGTATTTGTTTTATGAAGAGTGAAAGTTTTTCTAAATGTTGACACTGTAAAGGTATTTTGTTGTATGAAAAAATGTTATTTGTGATGAAACACATTAAGTAAAAAACAACAACAACAAACAACAAACATAGCACATACAAATGCATGCAGTTGCATCACCACCAAACTATGACATGCTCTTTTGGCCATATTGAAAAAAACGAAAGATATATATCACTCTCAGATTGATAAATCGAAACGCATTGCTCAAAAAGTAAAGTTTATTTGGAATAACTTTTGGATTTAGCAAATATACATTTTCCAACATAACCTTTTCTGTTTTTTTTAAATCTGCCTTAAAGTAAGTCAGTGTATGCTAAAAAGCCACAAACAAACTGTTCACACACACCGGCTTACCTCAAAAAGACGTAAATATCCATCAGCAACTCTACAATAACGAATCACACCAATTTCACACACAGTGATGTTTCTGAGGCACATAGATCATTTCTTGTGTGCGATTTGCCAGTACTATATCTGTTAGCATTTTACGTCTTCTTTGTCACCATATATTCGTTAAGAAAAATAATGAACTCATGGTAATGTAAAAGAAGTTAAAGAAAAACGCAAAAAAGGGGCTGACATTTAAAGGGAAGTAACAAATATTGAATGAGACTAGTTCAGCTAACAGCAAGCGTAGCTTCCCTTAGAGTGAACTTTATAAAGTGTTTGTATATTTTGTAATGTTGTGTTATGGGATCTAAGTGTTTTAAGGAATAGTACTCAGTTTATTAGTAACTAGGAAACAGTGCCAATGAGATTCAATACAGACCATAATTATTATACTGGCTGAAAGAATACTTTTACCATTAATAGAAATAGCTTGTTACGATGTCAGCACAACATTACCAACGAAACCCCCATCAACACTTATAAAACAACATCTTTTAAATTTACATTTATTTGCTGGCACAGCATTTAAAACATATTTGAAGAAGTTGTTTTAATGCCAATAAGGTCACATTTTTCTAGAAAAATAAAGTGCTACGCAACGTTTTCTTATTTTTTGAGAGGCTAACACCCTAACCGAACATTAAATTATAATGTTGTCTGATTTATTTTCAAAAAGTTTTACTGTTTTTTTTCTTCGTGAAGCGCTCATTTAACATTTATTGTTGTAAATCATAAGAACAAAAATGCGTTGTGCTGCTGATAAGTGCCTGACAAGTCAGGCACCGACTTTGGCATGGGAGAAAATTCTTAGCATTTAGTTCTTTAAAGAAAGACAAGGCAAAATAATAGACCAATCGGGAAGAAAATTATTATTTTGTCTCGTTGTGCAACAGGAAGAAGAGGAACAAGGCAGAACCAAAGAGAGGGTTCAAAAAGATGAAATTCTTGAGCAAAATGTACAGAAAGTGGGGATGCTTCTCGTATTGACATGTCCCTGGCATTACCATTGTGGAGTTGACATATTTTAATGTAGAGGGTTAATTGTTTCACGGAAATTGTAATAGTTTTTTTGTTAACGTGTAGATGAAAACTGTGGACGAATTGAGCAAAAGAGCAATTTCCTGGAGCATTATTTAAGAGTGAATCATTTATTCAGAGAGAGAGAGAGAGAGAGAGAGAGGAGGAGAGAGAGAGAGAGAGAGAGAGAGAGAGAGAGAGAGAGAGAGAGAGAGAGAGAGAGGAGAGAGAGAGAGAGAGAAGAGAGAGGAGAGAGAGAGAGAGAGAGAGAGAGAGAGAGAGAGAAGAGAGACAGAGAGACAGAGAGAGAGAAGAGAGAAGAGAGAGAGAGAGAGAGAGAGAGAGAGAGCAGCCAGCCAGCAGCCAGCCAGCCAGCAGCAGCCACTGGAGAGACAGATATCAATATACAGAAGGCAACCGTCAGCCTGGCAAGGACTATGGAGCTGCCCTCATGGATCTATAGCGCAACCCTCTCCACGTAAACACCCCTAGAGAGGATCTCCACGTCGCTGGAATGGTCCATAGAAAAGGCAATCGCCATATGCATGGTTCCCATGCGTCGTAGGAGCCGCCAGAGCGTTGCCATAAACAGCCACAAACCGCCCTGGGGACTCAACTCTCTGATTGTTTCTCATGATCGGTGTCTGCACGCGACAACTGTGTGCATGCTGGGTTTTTTTTTTTCATCCGTACGGATGACATCAAATATGCAGCTTTTAAAATACAAAAGTCACGACAAAAAATCCGCTAGACGATTCTTATCTGTTACCTAATCCATTCCCTTAAGCCTGTAAAGACGTACATAAACTCACCTGTAGCCCAGCAGTCTCTTGGCCTTCAGGGGCAAAGCCACTGACAGACAGCGATCCACGCTGACGATGACGATGAGGATTCCAGAGAGATGACCCAGCCACCAGCTGACGTAGCCAAACTTGGTGTTGCCCAACACAGCCCAGTTATGTATCTGGATCTGGTCAGTCAGGTAGCATCCCGGCATCAGCAGCAGCTGGCTGAGGAGACTGCTGAGG
>CM060343.1:28307603-28317603 GCA_030674155.1 Stramonita haemastoma
CACACACACACACACACACACACACACACACACACACACACAAACACACGTACGTGCACACACGCACACGCACAGCGCGCGCGCTCACAAACACTTTCACACACACACACACACACACACACAACACACACAACACACACACAAACACACACACACACACACACACAACACACACACCAAACACACATTTCATACACACACATTAAACACACACACACACACACACACACACACACACACACACAACACACACACACACACACACACACACACACACACACACACAACATACACACCAACACACACACACACAACACACACACACACACACACACACACACACATACACGCACGCACGCACACACACAACACACACCACACACACACACCACACACCACACACACGACGCACGCACGCACGCACGCACGCACGCACCAACACACACACACACACACACAAAACACACACACAGCCACAACACCACACACACGCACACACACACACACACACATACTTTTCAATTTAACAGAAATCTTATCAGAGAACTAAATGGAACATAACACCTTCTACTAGACAGTATAGTGCAACAGCAATTTACTATTCAATTTAAGTCAAAATACTTTAATAAATATTGAAGGGCAAATAAATCTTCTTCTTCTCTTTCTCATGACCGGTACGGTCGTGGAGGAGACATGAGAGACGATTCTGCAGCCAGCCGTCGCCATCCAGCCCTGTCCTTCGCCTTCCGAATGAGTGTTGTTCTTCCAGGCGGGTCCACTCCTTGATGTTATCCATCCAGCTTTTGGTTTGTCTGCCTCGGCGTCTGCCACCTTCTAGCGTTCCTTGTAGGACTGTCTAGGCATATTGATAGCATAATTATATCATTGAAAACTTGCAAACCAATTCTTTCAGTAAACAAATTCAAAAGAAATGTACCTCCCTCTTGGGGAAGCCGAGGGTCTGTAAGTATAAGTATCATCCCCACCTTCTTGAAAGATTTTGGTAGGAATTATTTTGTTTAATATTCTCTTTTTTCTGCATTGCTCCTTTTCTCAGTTATTTTTCCCTACTCTTTGCCTTCTCGGTTTAGTATCCTGTCTTTTTTCCCCAGCAAGTCTTCAGAGATAGCAATGATCTCTGACGCCAAATCAGTTGTACTGCGTCCATCTTTTCAGGTTCTTAACGGTAGCTCATCGCATTTTTGCCCAAGTGACAGACAACAACAGTTGCTGTCCGAGCCTTCATCGAACAAAATTAGAAATGTATTTAATCTTTTATATCAAAATCTTCAAACCAATGATTACGCAAGAAAATGGCATTAAACCGTCGTTGTTCTGCAGTTCAGTATTTATCACGATACTCTATCGCCATCCTTCATTGTCACGACAAAAATAACTTAGCATGCTTCCAACATAGCATTAACTTTTCATTTGTGAATATGCTTCCAGTCATAAAATATCCCGGCATCAACCGAGCCCGAGAGATGTACACACTTTCAGTGTTAGGAAAATCGAACAACGCTCTCAAAACTGCATCGATTGAATGGGTGAAACTGGACTGTGCGGTCCCAGTGAGCCCATAGAAGAATAGGAATTCGAGAAAATCCCCCTCTCTCTCTCTCGTGGGATTCGAACCCACGACCTCCGATTCCTTAATAAAAGGCACTAGCCATTGCGCCACTCTGGCTTGTGGTTGTGTCTCTTGTTCACCTTTAACACTGATTTAAGGAAGATGAGCTTTGGGGAAACTGCATCTCTCCCGGCTGCACGTTCCATGCTGGATAATGCGCTGTGTGTCAGTCATAACACACACTCCAGTGTCCTGACACTTGTGCAAAGCAGAATTCAATGGAGTTTTATCTGCATTATTGACGTATGACCGTGGGGGCAAATTTCATATATAAACTTACCTTTTACTGCTGACTGCTGGGCTTGGCAGATCGCTGTTTGCACATGGCAGCCCAATGCCCAGGCACTGCAGGCCTTTAGCGGACTGCATATTTGCACACAGCATGCACACCGCGCAGACGTCTGGCCCTTACCACTGCATGCAATAATCAGGATGGCGCAGTGATCAGCTTCCCCGACCACCACCACTCCAAGACTAAAAAGGCCAGGAATGCCGGCGGTGCCGAAACCTCCAATCAAACGCATGGTTCCAGCACGTGGTCAAGCCACCGAACATACCTGGATGTGGCAAAAAGAGAGTGCCCCAGACAAGAAAGACAGAGAGAACCACCGATCTGTAAGCAAAAGAGAGAGAGAGAGAGAGAAGAGAGAAGAGAGAGAGAGAGAGAGAGAGAGAGAGAGAGAGAGAGAGAGAGAGAGAGAGAGAGAGAGAGAGAGAGAGAGAGAGAGAGAGAGAGAGAGAGAACCCTGCAAGTGAGAGACAGGCCTAGGGCCCAGAGAGATAGAGAGTGAGTGAGGAGTGAGTGAGAGTGAGAGTGAGTAAGAAGATCGCTACGAGGCACTTGGTGAGGAATGCGAGGAGGCAGGATGGAAAGCAACACATTTCCCTGTCGAAGTTGGCTGCTGAGGTTTCTTTGCCATGAGCCTCCAAAAATGGTTGAAAACGGCTGGACTTGGACCAAAGAAAGAGAACACCGTGACAAAAGAACTGCAAGAAACTGTGGAGAAAGCCAGTATTTGGATCTGGTTGAAGAGAGAGGACACCAGCTGGCATGTAGCCTGAGGTTGACAAGAAGGCTGACAGGCAACCTGACAGAAAGACCCCACATCAGTGAGGGGGCTCCGTGTGTCAAAACAAGCTGTCGAGAGGAAGAGCACGAAACAGCGACACATTTCTCTCCTGACGATCTCCCTGTCGGAATCCGGTTCACGGAGAAACTGCTTGTCAAGCAGCACGCGCGGCTGTTTTCATCATCCAGTATAGAGAGACAGACAGACAGAAGTATCAAAGTGACAGATTTAAATAGATAAGTCGCTGGCATAAACATAATCAAACCAAAGTGGTGCTAGTAGGATTAGTTTGTAAAACTAAGGGATTCGAACCCAAGTAAAGGTAGTGCTAGAGATTCAAACCTTGGACAGACGCCGTGTGTGTGTGTGTGTGTGTGTGTGTGTGTGTGTGTGTGTGTGTGTGTGTGTGTGTGTGTGTGTGTGTGTGTGTGTGTGTGTGTGTGTGTGTGTGTGTGTGTGTTTGTGGTGGGGGTATTCTGACAGAACTCTGCCTGGGAAGTCCAGGTAAGGAGACCTTTTTTGTGTTTTGCATGTTCTTGATTTGCATCACTGATGGTTTATATACAATATATATATATATATATATATATATATATATATATATATATATATATAGGTCACGTATGAATATTTTTGGGCCCCCTTTACTGCATGCAGTTTGAATGCAGTTTGTATGATCTGCCTCTGTCTCTGCCTCATCTGTTCCACCTTTGTCCTCTACTGGCAGAGCTCTACAGTCTGTCTGCTATTCATCTTCTACTGTCTGTCTCTCACCTGAGATGTAAATGGAGGTTGCATCCTCAATGTAGCAAACCTATAGGTCATGCCATCGGACCTAGATTTAAGCCCGTCACCTATCACTGGGTGAACAGGATTTGAATTCAAGATTCCTGAAGAATAACGAGTCGCCACTGCTACGGCGCTCCCGGCGATAGATGGACGCTGTAGCTGAATGATTAAGACCGTTTAGCTTCAATCACATAGATCCATGAAGTCGTGAGTTTAAATCTCGTTGGCATGTGAGGAATTCAGGGTAGTGATCTTTACAATGTCCAAGGTCAATTCAAAGTGCAGACCTGTAAATGATTTATTTCTGTATGAGTATGAAACATACAGAAAACCAAATAGGCACGTTAGAAATCCTGCAATCTATTTTAGCATTTCGGTGGGTTATAAAAACGCACAGAGGCCCATGAGGCATCTTCGAAGTCAAAATGAGGCTACTTTCATGGCGGGCAAAAAGCGAACGCACATGCGCAAAATCTCGCCATTGGTAAATTTAGGAGCTCAGGCCAAGGAGCGACACATATGGTAAGGCAGCATGGTTACTAAAGGCGGACACAATCAATTAGAAAATAGACACTGTCAGAATACAAACTAAACACTGCCAGGATACAAACTAATAACTGTCAGGATAAAAACAAACTGTCAAAATATAAAACAGTCGGGATTCACACAACATTCTGTCAGGCTACAACCTTAACACTGTCAGGCTACAACCTTAACACTGTCAGGATACAACCTTAACACTGTCAGGATACAAACTTAACACTGTCAGGATACAACCTTAACACTGTCAGGATACAAACTTAACACTGTCAGGATACAACCTTAACACTGTCAGGCTACAACCTTAACACTGTCAAGCTACAACCTTAACACTGTCAGGATACAAAGTTAACACTGTCAGGATACAACCTTAACACTGTCAGGATACAAACTTAACACTGTCAGGATACAAACTTAACACTGTCAGGATACAACCTTAACACTGTCAGGCTACAACCTTAACACTGTCAGGATACAACCTTAACACTGTCAGGATACAAACTTAACACTGTCAGGATACAACCTTAACACTGTCAGGATACAAACTTAACACTGTCAGGATACAACCTTAACACTGTCAGGCTACAACCTTAACACTGTCAAGCTACAACCTTAACACTGTCAGGATACAAAGTTAACACTGTCAGGATACAACCTTAACACTGTCAGGATACAAACTTAACACTGTCAGGATACAAACTTAACACTGTCAGGATACAACCTTAACACTGTCAGGCTACAAACTTAACACTGTCATGATACAAACTTAACACTGTCAGAATACAAACTAAACACTGTCAGTGTGTAAAGTTAACACTGTCAGGCTACAACCTTAACACTGTCAGGATACAAACTTAACACTGTCAGAATACAAACTAAACAATGTCAGTATGTAAAGTTAACACTGACAGGATACAAACTTAACACTGTAAGGGCATTGGTATTGAGAAAAGCTGCTTTCTTTAATCCACCCCCCTTCTCCCTATCCTGGCAAATCCTTGTTGAAAATAACAATAGCGATGAAGCAGCAAATCGTGCCTTGGGTTATGAACTGGAAGGCCGTGGGTTTGAATTCAGTAAGAGGAAAAAGGGATTTGTTGGATACCGGCAGACTCCTACCCAGTGTGAGTGTGCTGTAGGTTCATTGGGAAAACTGGACAACACAGTCGAGCTTTATCCAATTTACGGGTTCAAGTTTGATCATTATTGCTCAAAGTACCTCACCGACACTATCTATATCAAGATACAACATACAGCCGTGTCTTCTCCTTACGTAATCAATATGTGGCAAAAATGTTTCAGGGCTGCATTACACACTGTAAAACACGCATTGGCATTTAAATCCCCAACGTAGCTTCTTAAACAATGTCATGATGGCATAATTTCCATATTCTGTCGTTATTTCAGCCCAACCATATCCTATAATAATGTCGTTCAAATCCATGCAAACACAGTCACACTCTACTATCTACATAAACTCAAACACATAATCATTCAGCAACCCAAAACAAGCTTATAAGTCAACTCCTGTGGAATGGAATATTCTGTTGTGCAATGCTGAAAGACCATTTTACAGGATGTTCTTATAGATCCTGCAGCACAGATTGTGTTGCTTTTTTTATATCGGTAATGCATTAATCGTTATCGGTTTCTGCTACTTCTGCTTAAGCCAATGAAGAAGGGATTCGAGGAAATGTGTAGAAAAAGAATGCAAAGGAGAATTTTAAGAAGAAGATAAAGAAGAACGAATAAAGAATTCAAAGGAGGAGAAGAATGCAAAGAAGAATTCAAAGAAGAAGAGGAGGAAGAATGAAAGAAGAATTAAAAGAAGAATTCAAAGAAGAAGAATTCAAAGAAGAATTCATAGATGAATTCAAAGAAAAAAATTCAAAGAAGAAGAATTCATGCATGAATTCAAAGAAGAAGAAATCAAAGGAGAATTCAAAGAAGAAGAATTCAAAGAAGAATTCAAAGAAGAAGAAAAAGAAGAAGAAGAAAAAGAAGAAGAAGAAGAAAAATTCAAAGAAGAATTCAAAGAAGAATTCAAAGAAGAACGAATTCAAAGAAGAAGAAGAATTCAAAGAAGAAGAAGAATTCAAGAAGAAAAAGATTTCAAAGACGAAGAAGATTTCAAAGAAGAAGAAGAATTCAAAGAAGAAGAAGAATTCAAAGAAGAAGAAGAATTCAAAGAAGAAGAATTCAGAGAAGAAGAATTCAAAGAAGAAGAATTCAAAGAATATAAAGAAGAAGAATTCAAAGAATTCAAAGAAGAAGAATTCAAAGAAGAAGAATTCAAAGAAGAAGAATTCAAAGAAGAAGAATTCAAAGAAGAAAGATGGTGATGATAATGATCATGGAGATAATGAAAATGTTACTATTACAATAATTACTCTTATTCGTTGCGGTGACAGGAGAGTTGGTGTTTGTGTGGTTTGTGTTGTAGCCTCTATTTCTACTGCCGCAATGGTTGCTGCTCATGTTGTACTGCTGGGTTTTTTTGTTTGTTTTTTTTTTGCTGACGATGTTTGTTGTCGTTGTTGTCGCTGCAACTTTGATACAGTTGGTGATGATGACGATTAGGATGATGATGACGACGATGACGACGACTACGACGACGACAACGATGATAATATTGCATTGTTTTCTGTTTTTATCATTGCTGTTTGTCACAACACAAAATCCCCAGCGTCCAAAAAGGACGAGGTCAGATTTTCTGCTGCAACTAGCTCGTTAAAATTCGTCCGGAACAGGGGGTGGCAGTCACAGCAATCTCCCAAAACACAACTCAAAAGGCAGAAAAAACAATTACAAACAAGACGCTTTATTTCACTTTCATACACATTTAAACAATTCTAAGCTAACATGCCCCTTTCCCCCCCTCCTCCCTTCCTAACACCCCTAACCCTCTACACAAATACATATAAACAAGACAAAGAAATAAATGAAAATAATACTCTCTCACACACACTCTCACAGACTGTTCACAATGGGGGAAAAGGCATCAGGACGGGAAACGTGGGGGGGACACTCAACTTTGGAAAATGTCACAGTGCTGACACTGAGGCGCTGGACGCGTTGGACGCCAGTGTCCAGCTCAGGCTCGCAGCATGCTGTGAACGGTCCCCGCTCCACTCGTCATCCTCTCTGCTACGATGGCCCGGAGAGGTCTGCTGGAACGTCGGGTGCGGTGTTCTGCCCGACACGCTGTCCAGACCCGAGGTCTGTCCCACCCGACATTCAGTCCCGTCTGCCCCAAAACACAAACGGCCCCTGCTGCCGCCTGCCCACACACGAACAACAACAAGCTGTGGCCAGGAATTAATATTTGGTCACATAATGAGTGTCAACCCCCCTCCATCCCTTGCCTTCCCCACCTTAACAATCCACAACAACTGCAAGTTCAAATAAGCTGTCACACAGACATACACATAAACACGACATAACCTCTGACTGCACACATATATCTCTACAGTCAGAGGAACAGGACGGATTACTGGGGTAGTGCTTCAATCAGACGACGCCGGTGAACCTGCGGTCCCCTCCAGTTTCGACCCACCGCGACGGCCCGAAAACCCCAGAATCATAAAAAGAAACAAAAGAATGAAGCACTGAAAATAAAGTATTGGAACCAAAAGGAATCTGCATGTTCAGAAAACCTATCTTCTCTCTTCCCCCACCAAGGCAGAGTTCGAGGGAAGAAACTATTGGAACCAAAACATAAAGTGGTGAAGTCGTGGGTTCGAAACCCCGGTGCAACACCCACTCACTCCAGTCGGCGGAAATGAGTAAATAATTCAAACAAATAAGTTGCATGCATCCGAAAAAATGTTGGACACTTCCGAGTGTCTAAACCAAATAAAATAAATTCGATTTCTGCCACACGCTACATACCTCAGACAGCTGGTGTGGATATCATCTTGTGCCGATCGCGGCACCACCACTCCTGCGTCGGCAAGGAGCTCTGTCGCTGCACCTTGGCTACCGAGCACAAGGTGTCACCGGGGTGGCATCACGACAGGCAATATATGCCTGCTATCACCTGAACTCAGGTGAGCTCTCACCCCGGTTTCGGCGGAAAACCCCGCCACGCACGGGCGCCTCGTACGCGGCCACTCAGGGAGTTTTACGCATCGCTACACATGGACATATTACATTTAAATCCCATGCGCACGCTAGCCTGCGCTCAGGGGTATGAATCACAATAAAAAACTAAAGTGGGGAGGGTGGAAAAAAAAAATGTGGAGGTAAAGGACCTCCCGTCAGTCCCCTTAAAACCACACCTCTCCCTCCGTGTCCAGGGCGCTAGTCCTTCACCCTGGCGGTCAGGAGAGGTGTAAGTGGGGTGGTGAAGGGGTGTGAGGATTCGCACCTGGGTCGATTCGTGACACTGTTGTAGCCATCTTCGTAGCAGTTGTCACAAATGTTGCTGTGATTGCTACCTGCTGCTATTTTGAAAAAGAGATAGCTTTGTTTTATGCAGATATATTTGACGGTGTGATGACGCAAACCCACAACAGATTTAGAAACAGTCTTGGAAAATTCTGCCTGAAATTGGGATATCAAATCGTACACTTTAGTTGACAATGTTTATCCCTCGACTGTTCTTTTTAACTATGTTCCTAGCCCACGTAAACTTTTTGCAAACTATTTCTTTTTCATTTGAATGATGTAGCAGCCTCTCAGCCTCACACATAATTATACACAGCTTCAATAGTTGATCAACAGAGGTCATTGCTGACAAGACAAACATAGGCAAATTTCCCCGTGGGTTTTGACGATAGGCTTTCAGTACATTCGCACTTTCTGGAAATTTTGTGACATGAATTCCCTCTTGACTATCCCTCTCTTTCTTTCTGCCTTGCTTATTTTCTTCCTATCACACCTCCTTCTCGTCTACTCTCAGACTCCTTGGTCAATTAAACTACCTTTTATAAGAAGTATTTTAAAAAAGCAATTTTCCTGTGTCAAAGCTGAATGCGCTGGGTCTGATTTCTCAGCACTTTATAGCAGCATCACAGGTTTTTGCTCACATTTCAGACAAAACTGCAGTTGCAGTATGAGCATTTAATGAAGACAAACAATTGCAAAGAACATGAAGATCGGTGGTCTACGTGGTAACGCACATTGCCTAGAAAGCGAAAGGTCCGGGTCGGAGTGTGCGGTGGTTCGTACCCCGTTTTGGACCAACACTTTTCCCCCATCCTTTAGACCATGAGTTGTGGTCTGGGCGCTAGTCTTTCGGATGAGACGATAAACCGAGGTCCTGTGTGTTGCACATCACTATTTAACGCACGTAAAAAAAAACCACGGCAACAATGAGGTTGACCTTGGCAAAATTATGTAGAAAAAAATCACTCAGATAGGGAAACAAATACTAATGCATGCATGAAAGAGAAACAAAAATGGGTAGGCGCTGCACTTGTGGTGACGCGCTCTCCCCGGGGAGAACAGCCCGAATTTCACATAGAGAGATCTGCTGTGACATAAAGTGATGCAAAATACAAAATACAAGAAATGCGAAAAACAAGAGTTGCGAAGAAAAGAAACTGCACAAAAGAAGATTTGCGATGAAGAAGAAGAAATGCAAGAAAAATGAATGCAAACCAGATTTGTGAAGAATTGAGAAGGATGAGGAAGAAAAAAAGAAGAAGAAGAAGAAGAAGAAGAAGAAGAAGAAGAAGAAGAAGAAGAAGAAGAAGAAGAAGAAGAAGAAGAAGAAGAAGAAGAAGAAGAAGAAAACAAATTCTAATCCCAATGGTCCAGGAGATGCTGGTCGTGTGTTTAGTTCTCAACAGTATCTGCTGGATCTTACTTGGGACCACAGACACTATAGCCAAGTGGTTAAGACCGTTCGACTTGAATATCATGTATCTATAAAGTCTTGGGCTCAAATCTTTTCGGCTTCTGGCTAATCAGGGGAAAATAGTGTTGATTTCCAAGGTTACATTAATTTCTTTTTGAGAATATATGT
>CM060343.1:28322603-28330103 GCA_030674155.1 Stramonita haemastoma
TATCAAGCAACAGGTAAGAAATAAGACAGAGATACAATATTAAGGTAATGTTATAAAAAGGCACTCATTCAGAACGAAATAGAAATAAGAATCAATGATAACTCTGATTTGAATAAAAAAAACACAAAAAAACAACAACAAAAAAAACAAGAAACACTACAACAAGCAAACAAACAAAACAAAACAGAAAAAAGGCACAATAATTAAAGATCAAATATGAGAACATGGTGACGTTAAATAACTGAAAACATCAATCACCGCCATATATCATCATAAGTCCCATAAAACATAAGATTTTGATAAAAGGGAAGAAAGAACAACATCAGGTAAGAAATAAGATAGAGATACAATATTAAAGGTAATGTTATAAAAGGCACCATTCAGAAACGAATATGAAGTAAATCAATGATGATTTTGATTTGAATAAGGAAACCAAACAAAAACAGGCAAGCAACAAAACAAAACAAACAAACAAACAAATAAAACAAAACAACAAAAAAAAACAAAAAAACAAAAAACAAACAACAAAAAAAAACCACCTCAAGAACAACAACAGCAACAAAAATCAACTACATTCAGCACATGATTATTAAATAGTACAAAGTGTGAATAAAGTATTTCCTCAATATAGATGGTCACATTTTTGAAACGTAAACAGAAGAGAGAGAGAGAGATGAGGAGAGAGAGAGATGATGAGAGAGGAGAGAGAGAGAGAGAGAGAGAGAGAGAGGATGAGAGAGAGAGAGAGAGAGATAGAGCGAGGAGAGAGAGAGAGAGACGAGAGAGAGAGAGAGAGAGAGTAGAGAGAGAGAGAGAGAGAGACTTCAGACTTCAGACTTCAGACTTCAGACTTTTACTGTACATCGGCCTTAGGCCACAATACAAAAGAATGGTGGTGTAGAGTGTGGGCATATGATCATGGTATTATAAACACTCACCATCAGCATATATGTATATGTATATGTATGTATATGAAATGTATATGAAATGTATATATATATGTATATGAAATAATATAACAGCAATTATTAGACACGAAAGCTATATAATCCATATCTTAAACGTTCATCACGAAGTAATTCACGTACGTCACAATCAACCGTGATTTAAATGTAGAACAATTTCTAGAGAGTTATCTTATTTCTTCTGTTGGTTGCATGAACATAAACGTGATAAATTATATCTATCAGCAGGTACTGTAGCTTTTAGTAGCACATGTAAAGAAGTCTTTTAGAATACTAAGAAACCTTTCCCTCAAATCTTCATAGACAGACAATGCAACAAAAAATGTTCTTCATTCTCTATTTGGCCTTTACATACAGGACAATGCTTAGCTTCGTTTAAACTATTATACCTCTGTGTATTATTGTTCAAGGGTAAAACATTGAAACGCACTTGTGTAACTGCAACGCGGAAACAATATATATCCATGTCACTAATATACTTTTCTTTTTAAAAAATAGTCTTAAAGTTTCTATAACCATCATATCGCATACGGTCTCTAATGGTGCCAGTCCATTCCTGGGCAAACCAATCTACAATTCTTTGTTTTAAGACATACAAGAACATTTTATGTCACCTACTCCTTGGTTTAACCAAACGATATTATATATATAGTAAAACATACTATTTCCCTGATTTTAGAGGCCCAACATTGTTTGCCTTTGTTATCTAATTCTAATAACATATGGTAAGCTTTATGTGGCAATCTTTCAGAATCCATGTGTAATAATTTAAATCAGAATCTTATGCATGCAACATATGTATTTACATAAGAGAGAGGAGAGAGAGAGAGAGGAGAGAGAGAGAGGAGAGGAAGAGAGAGAGAGGAGAGGAGGGAGAGAGAGAGAGAGAGAGAGAGAGAGAGGAGAGAGAGAGAGAGAGAGAGAGAGAGAGAGAGAGAGAGAGAGAGAGAGAGAGAGAGAGGAGAGGAGAGAGAGAGAGAGAGAGAGAGAGAGAGAGAGAGAGAGGAGAGAGAGAGAGAGAGAGGAGAGAAGAGAGAGAGGAGAGAGAGAGAGAGAGAGAGAGAGAAGAGAGAGAGGAGGAGAGAGAGAGAGCTTTGTATGGCTACTAGGCAAAAAGACAGTTATAACATGATCATTGTTTTTTTTATAGAGCCCAAATACTGTTTTGTTTTTCCTACACTGACCCTGATTGTTTGGTGAACCTAAAGCAAGATTTTAGTGTTTTTTGAAATCGAGAACTAAGCACCGCATAAACAAAGAAGTTGACAGCAGAGTTTAGACACAAGCTCATCCAAACAAACTGGTAAGTGATGCTGAGGGTGTTGTGATACCTGCCATAGACACGAAACCCTGGCACCATCAGTACGACAATAGCAAAGACTGTTTCAGGAAGGGCTAGAACGAAAAACACACCGCAGATAACCAGCAACATGACCGTGATCCTGTTCTGTCCAGCTTTACTTTCTTCTGTCACCTTCCCAGTCATCTTCAGCCGTTGACGTGAAGCCTGGCGTAGATTGAGGATAGTGATGGTGCAGCACACGATCATAGTGCAAAGCAGAATGGGCAAAATGACAGCGAAACAAACGAAAATAACTTCAACAGTCACACCGCTGTCTATGGGAAACCATGGTGTTGGCTCTCTGTAAGCCATGCTGCGATTGGTGGAGGGGTCTGTTCTCCACCTGACTGTGTAGGCCAGGAGATCGGGAAGGAAGATCAGCAATGACAGCACGTAGGACAGGAGTATGGCAGTCACTGTGGATCTGCGTAATGAAACAATGTTACGGTTTGTTACAATACACCGTGTGGTGAAATATCTTCAAAAAAAGAAAGAAACTGTTCTCTCTTGCATCAGTCTACCCCTTATGCTTGTCTTTCCTTAGACATTTTTGGTGATGTGCATCAACTTGATACAAAGTTTTGATACGGGCTGATGCATTCCTTGGTCATGTCTATGTTTGTGTACGCGTGTGAAACATGAACCATCACAGCAAGCCACTGACAGAGGGATACATGTGATAGAGATGAGACGCTTTCGCAAACGTCTTGATATCTCATTCAGAAATCATATCGCTAATGAGGAAGAGAAAACCAAAATTGAAAAAGCTATTGAGCCCTACAAAGATATCTCGATTTCAGTGAAAAAACCCAAACTTAAGAGGAACATCTGGACTGGCCAAGACTGTCCTACAGGGAACAGTGCAAGGATGGAGATGAAGAGGCAGGGAAAATGAAGATTGTGAGATGACTTGCAACAGAAAACGGAAATTTGACAGGAGGGCAGGAAGATTGCTTCAAAGTCTTCACATGTGGACCAACAGCATACTGGACTACGAGACAGGTGAAGTGAGGTAAACTTACCACCTTCATCGATTATAGAATCGACTGCAAAATGTTAACACTATTAAACTTAAAGTATATTCCCTGTTGGCGTAGGGACATTCTCTCTTGTATCAAATTTTCTCCAGCTGTTTTTTTTCTGTTTTCCTTTTTTATTTGCGCCGCTTTGATTCACTTAGAATTGGTAGTCTTACAAAATAGTGTTTTACATTTCACAAAAACTCATATATATATTATATATATATATATATATATATATATATATATATATATATATATTAATATATATATATATATATATATATACATATATATATACATATATATATATATATATATATATATTATATATATATATATATATATATATATATATATATATATATATATATATATATATATTGGTAGCACTCTATCAGAAGAAGTGGCGCTCGATCATCAAAGAAGCAAACAGGACACTTCCATTAAAAAACAGCTAGTGGGAGGTGGAGAAGGTAGAAGAGAGGATATAGCAATCGACTATCATAAAACAAGAAAGAAAGCAAATGATTTTTATTTGGTAAATTTAGTACGAACTGAAGCTGAATGGTATCATCATACAATGAATACAAACAATCACCCAATGTTTGGACACAAAATCAATCCGCTGCCAAGAACTTTGCAGTGTTTGTGACTGATATAAAGCCAATAAGCCCGGTGATGAAACGAGAGAAACAGAGAGAAACTCAAATACACTTTGAATGTGATTTCCCTCATGTCAATTAGGGCAGCAAAAAAATATGAAGACATTGCTCCAGCTGTTTTTGCTGATCATGATGACCTGCGGGAAATGATATTTAAAGTGTTTAAACAAAATATCACATTGCACAGCAACATATCACCACTGTTGAACGTCGGAGTTCTGTCCAAGAAACGTGAAAACAAACATGTCTGTTAAGCTTATTTCGATCATTTTAGTAAAGAGTAAATGATTCTATGGACACGGGCGAAAGGACAAAGTAGGCAACAACAAAACAAAAAGGAAACAATTGTCCCATCCATTCTCATTTATCTTATGAGCTTTAAACTCACCTATAACCCAGCAGTCTCTTGGCCTTCAGGGGCAAAGCCACTGACAGACAGCGATCCACGCTGACGATGACGACGAGGATTCCAGAGAGATGACCTAACCACCAGTTGATAGAGACCACCTTGGTGTCGGCTATCATGCCCCAGTTGTGTATCTGCACTGCATCTGTCATGTAGCAGTCAGGTGTCAACAGCAGCTGGCACACGAGGTTGCCCAGGTCCGCCACAGCCAGCCAGAAAAGCAGCAGGTTGATTTTGTCTGACAGACCTTGCTGTGGGAGTTAAGAAATGATGATTATATTGATCCCTTATCTGTTCGAGATTGATAGATAAATGGATAGATAAATAGAAGAGAGAGAGAGAGAGAGAGAGAGAGAGAGAGAGAGAGAGAGAGAGAGAGAGAGAGAGGGGAGAGAGAGAGAGAGAGAGAGAGAGAGAGAGAGGAGAGAGAGAGAGAGAGAGAGATTTCAATAGTCTATTCATTTATAGGCCAAGACCCCTTATGAAGGGGTTTATGAACACGATAATGATACAAGAAAAACATGATTTTATGTAGTTAAAAATCAAAATATACACCGACAACAATCCAGACAGATGCAGACCATAACAAGGATTCCCAGGGTATAACAAGGTCTCTAAGCCGAAAGGCTTTGTATAGATACAAACAAAATTATGGACTACTTCAGGAGAGGATGGTGACATCAAAGAAACTAATTTAAACATTGATGGCTGTCTATAATACTCGGTCTTGATGACCTAATCTCAAATAGTTGTTAGAACAAGGTCACAAAGAACAAAATGAACTTCATTTTGTTCTGCCTCTTTACACATACTACAAATCAAATCATTATTAGCATTTATATATCTATAATGAAATACAGCTAGTTCTGAAGCATTTTATATAAATCATGTCGTTATAAACATTAATCGTTTATCCATATTCAGCTTTAGATATGGCTTTAAATCAGAAATGCTACAGTAGTGTCTGTATATTGCAAATCAATTCTGCATATGATCAGACCATTTCCTGCCAAGAACAATCTACTGAACGTTGACAAACAACGTGTACAAAACTGTCAACACAGCCAACGCCCTGTTTTGCCCAGACCAAACCAATATATTCCAACAAACATACACCACCCTGATTACCTAATTTTCTTTAGCTCTTCTATCTAAATTAAACAACATATCTATGCTTTATGGGGTATTCTATCACTAACCATATACAGTGATTTAAACCAGTAGCAGATACAATTAACAGCAGATCCTATGATGGGGCACATCACAAGATCAAAAGGACTTGCGAAAACAATATTGCAAGGCACTGTACAAGGAGGAAGAAACAGAGCGGACCAAGGAAGAGATGGGAGGACAACATCAGCGAATGGACAGGCCTAGAACTCAACAACATTTTGAGAAAGGCAGAACTGAAAGAGGAATGGAGAGAACTGGTTGTCAAATCTTCAGGCGTGCCCCCACGGTCATCAGACTAAGGTGATAGATAGATAGATAGATAGATAGATAGATAGATAGATAGATAGATAGATAGATAGATAGATAGATAGATAGATAGATAGATAGATAGATAGATAAGAAGAAAGATAGATAGATAGATAGATAGATAGATAGATAGATAGATAGATAGATAGATAGATAGATGGATGGATGGATGGATGGATGGATGGATGGATGGATGGATGGAGACGGACGGACGGACGGACGGACGACGGACGGACGGACGGACGGACGGACGGACGGACGGAACGGACAGACAGACAGACAGACAGACAGACAGACAGATAGATAGATAGATAGATAGATAGATAGTAGATAGATAGATAGATAGATAGATAGATAGATAGTATATGATGAGATAGAGATGATAGATAAGAATAGAAGATAGATAGATAGATAGATAGATAGATAGATAGATAGATAGATAGATAGATAGATAGATAGATATAGATAGATAGATAGATAGATAGATAGATAGATAGATAGATAGATAGATAGATAGATAGATAGATAGATAGATAGAATATCCACATTTTATTGGGATGGCTATTCGTTTCACTGTAAGCTAAGTCATTGGGATTTTGCTTATCAAAACCTAAAGATTTCTTTCATGCGAAATTATGAACACGCTCACAATTGACCACTGATTTTTTTTCTAGCCCCAGTAAATCAGAACCATACTGCAGAATGCGCTGAACTTGGGCAGCAAAAAACCTGGCAAACACCTTAAAAGAATTATTATCAAGCGTTCGCAGCTTTTTCGTAATGAATACCAACACACCTTTGGCCCTACTTACAAAACCTGTACATGCACCACTAAAGCTCAAATGATTAGAGAAGAATTGTCCTAGGCATTTACAAACATTTACTACTGACATTAGTACTCCATTGTAAACCCAACTATCTCTTACGCTAGCTCCATTATGAAATACTATGATGCTACTTTTATTCATAATTCTATTTACTTTTTACTGAAGTTTTGCAGCTGAACCATACGAGCTGCCTAGATGTGTTTGCAAACCTGTCAGGTCTCAGACATTAGATTCACATTTTCAGCCAACAAAAGTATAAACAATTCAAAGCATCTATTGATAATATAGCCCAGTGTCTTCCATTATCAGTAATTTCTATTGCTAATTCATTAGTGAAGAGTGAAAAGGAAACTGGGCTGCACGCATCTCCATTTTTTACACCAGCTGTATAATTAATGCGATCAGTTAATTTTTCACCACATGAAACTCAAGCTTTTAGAGAACTATACATGTTTTCAACACATCTTTATTGTATACTTTTAGTATCATTCTTATCCCCAGCAGACACACACACAAAAATGTTACGATTAATAAATTCGAACGCTTTCACGAAGTCAATAAAAGCAGCATTGAGTTTTAGGTTATGTAGAAATTGCTTTTGAACAAGTGCTAGCAAGGTAAATATATAATGTAAAGTTGAATATCCACGTTTGAAACCAGCCTTATGATCACAAGTAATGTTGATTTTACCTACCCATTCTTGTAAACCTTTATTTATAAATACTCGATTGAGTTTAATACTCACATCATCAAGTGAAATTATCCTATAGTTCTTAGGATTATTCACGTCACCTTTC
>CM060343.1:28340103-28342603 GCA_030674155.1 Stramonita haemastoma
TTGCACTGGTAGCCCCTAGCCACTGAAATGACACGGTAAAGCTGTGGCTACGGGAAATCCTGCAGATAATTAGACATTTAGCAGTGTTTATCAAAATGATTAAACGTTTAAGGCATCCTGGAAATTTTTTTCGGAATATGTGGAGTTTATGAAATATTCCTTAAACTCAAATTGTTCTGAATGAATGATACAGGAACGGAAAACATGTGCTTACAACTAAAGAATCGGCACTACAATCTTTAACTTTGGTGGAACATTATTCCTGGTAGAAACTACATAGTCTGTTTTAAAATACTAGTTATCACTTTGTCAAGTGCCTAATGACATTTGAGAGGACAGGGCTGTATGAAAATTAAAGGGTAAAGCGATGGAGAATTGCCATCATCTTCTTTGTTTTCATTCGGAGTGATTGGAGGCTTTCGCAAACAACCTGTGATGTCTCTCCTTATGTTTTGTTGTGCTGGAAATATACAGCTGTTTTGTTTCACTCATGAAGTCCTGAGACATCTTGGTTTTCAGATTAGATTGATTTGTCTTTCACATAATCTTGTTAAGTTAAAGTCAAACTTGATTGAAGCAGCTGTCTTATTGCGATAGCTAGCACAATATCTGCTTGTTGTTTTAGCAAGACGTCATGCTGTTGGCTACCAACTGCTTGCTTACCTGATTGCAGGCAACAGGTCCTAATTCTGTTATAGTGCTTTTCATTTCATGCTCTGGTTGTGAGTGCCTGGTTTAGACACACCTCCACCTTGTGCACTATATTAGCAACATTTAAAGCAATCTGACATCTTTTTCCTTCATTGAGCAAATGCATATATCTACAGGTATGGGGCACTGTCCAAACTTTTAAAGAGCAGCAAGAGTTTCAATGGCATGAGCACAACAAACATAAACTTGTTGGCAGATGGACTTTGTTGGTGATGCTTTGGCATACGACACTGATTCTACATTCAGCTTTACTGTATCTGCGGTCATTAACTGGGACAAGGGCATGTCACAGCAACTCTAAATGTGTCTATGCTAGCTATCCAAACCTGTTACTTTAACACTCTTAGTCTCGATCCGGAGTTTGCCAGGATTGAATAATTACCCCCCTAATTCCAGAACTGAGATTTGCCGGGATTTACACACAGCAGATTTCCATCACGCCTGTGACAATCACGAATTGCTACCACATGTCAAAGCTCTATCAGGCCAAAAGGAAAAACCCTGCTGAGTTTTCTAGAAGTAGACATAGCTGGTGGTATGTACTTAGAAGGAGGAAAAGGCCAGCCAGCATGTGTGCTTGACCTGATGTTGTGATGGAATGCAAAATCTAGATGCATTTTGTGTTAAGAATATTCACATGCAAGAGGGTTAAGCAAATAAGTAAAGGTTGATTATGTCCAGCTTCTATATGTTATCATAAGTGGAAACACGAATATTTCATGACTTGAACTGCATCCATTTTACTTTTGCATGGTAACAAAGATCAATTAATACACAATGTGCTTAGATATAGATGAAGACAACAAACCTTCAGACTAAGTTAATCCTAACTAAAGAAACAATAGTGCAGCTCAAGAAAACTGAGTAAAGTAGGGCAAAATATAATCATATAAGTAAAACTATGATTTAATGCCATGCAGACTGCAAATACATTGAATTCTGAAACTGGTACATTTTTGTCATATACTATTTTTCAAAGTGCAAAAAATATCCAGCTTTCAAGAAATGATATGATTATAACATGCTGAAATTATGAGCATTCAAAGCAACAGATTAAAGCATTCTTGATGAATTCTCAAACAAAGAAAAATATTGGCTGGAATTGATGAAACACAGGCAGAGATAGTTGATCATGCAAACAGAAACACACATACCCATCTGATGATGACAATTCTCCAATGTAAGGCTGAGGGAAGAAGCGAAGGATAAGAGACAGACTACCAACATCCTAAATAGCCAAGCGCCAGTTGTCTGGGAGGACTATGGGAAATTGTAGAACTCAGCAGAGACAAGGAGAGTGCACAGCTAAGGTCGAGGACAAGGGAGATGGAGATCGTTTGATTATGTTGAGTTACATTGGCCATTCATAGACAGGTTTCCGCCACCATGGTGTTGTAATTCTCTTCAGAGGAGGATGAGCTGATATGGTGCAGGCCCACAAACGTGTCAGTCAATGTTGCCGATGGTCAACCTGGCTTCACAGTGGCTGACACATGTGTCATCTGCACCATAGCTTTTGCTTGCAGTCAAGTGTTCATACAATGCTGATCAATGTCTTTACTGTCCTTTAGTACTTAGCAGGCAAGACAAGCACTAGACATATATATTTTTGGATAATTTATATGTTTTGTTTCAATTTAAACCTTCCTAGCCCCATAACAGCAGCAGCAGCCAGTAAGGGCAGCCATCTCTAGATTCTGATAGGGCCACAGCCAGCAGTTGGTCCTGATCACGTGGGCAGTCCTCTTCCACCACACACATATCTCGTGATTCTCACACAATGTACAAT
>CM060343.1:28347603-28352603 GCA_030674155.1 Stramonita haemastoma
AGTTGGTGGCAGTTACACTCCTCACTCCAAACTACCAGCAGTCTCTTCACAATCTTTTCCAGACAAACTGAATGTTTGTTTTTCATTCTCTTTTGTTTTTGGTCTTTGGCTAGATGTGTAAATTTCATCTCCGTTAAGATTTGGACGTACGAGCCCCGTGTTTGGCTTCACACCGTTTAGTTACCAGCGTTTCGGCTTTGGGATGGTGTCTATACACGACACTTGTGTGCATATGTGTTTTTGAAATGTTATGCGTTTCTACAAAACACGAAATAGGCTACACTTCCAACGGGCGGGATGTGTTGTTAAACGTGTTCTGAAAGTGTTCAACGTGCATTCCCACACGGTGGTACAGTTTATGATCTCATCACAAAAAAACCTTTGATTTTCAGTTCAATTTTCTTCTTAAACTTGGAAGAAAAAAGTAAGGCTGGGAATCGATTCCAGAGACTAATGACTTAATTGTTAGCCACGGGAACGTCTACTACTTTTTATATTACTATAGGTTGGACAGAGAACAGGATAGCTCAGTGGTCAAAGCTCCTTTCCCCAAGCCAATGTCAAGCAGCATTGAGCGTGGTTACCAAGTGGATGGTTGACCGTTTGCGCGCCTTGGCCTCAGTACAGTCCCCAACACCACTCAGCTGTTAATTGGCACCTAACCTCTCAAGGGTCAGTGAAGGTAAAGCGGCAAGGGAGGGGAGATAGGCGCCGCCCTCAATATTCTAGCCCCTAGGGTAGCTTAGGTCTCTGATGCCCTGCTTCCCTACCACCACATAGGTTATGGGGGCACCTTTACCAACACATTTTTATTTTACTAGTTAGACCGAGTGTGTGTACCAGCAGACTTTCAGAACGTTCACGGCTGGACATGACGTACATGCATACTGTTCAGTTGTATATAACATTATTATGTTTTTTTTTTTCATGTCGTTCTTCATGGAGTCATGTTCTGAACCATACCTACGCGGAAAGGCGGTGGCAGGATGGTTCAGACGTTCGCCCTATGCCCATATGTCGAGCGCGCCCTTTCTTCCCAGTTTGACGAAAAAAATCGAACTGAATGTCAAAGTCATTCGGATGAGACTATAAACCGAAGTCCCGTGTGCGAACGCACGCAGAACATCTTGCGCACACGTTAAAATCCCGTTCCGCCTTTCGGAAGAGCAGGCCATCGTGTGCCGGCAGGAGCGGATGACAAAATTATATATAAAAAAGCATGCACACAGGTGTCGTGTTTAGACACCATCCCTGAGGGGAAAAAAATGGGTAGGCGCTACACTTGTGGCGACGCGCTCTCCCCGGGTAGAGCAACCCGAATTTCACGCAGAGAAATCTGCTGTGACATAAAGTGGTACAAAATTTTAAAAAATACAAATACGCTTCGGAAATCTGCGGCGGTTCTTATCCTCCTGTTTGATTTCCAAAGTGTTCCCCCATCCATTAGACACTGAGTGTTTTTCTGGGGCTAGCATTTGCATGAAACAATAAACCGAAGTCCCGTGTGTCAAATATCATTATCTAGCGCACGTTAAAGAACCCACGGCAACAAGAGGTTTGTCCCAGGCAAACTTTCGTAGAAAAGCCACTCTTGTTTGGAAACAAACACAGCTACAGACAGGAAAAAACAATAATAGGAGCTACTGCACTTGTAGCGACGAGCTCTCCCTGAGGAGAGATGCAAAAATTTCACGCAGAAAAAAATGTTTTGACATAAACTGGCAAGAAATAAAATAAATATAAAAATGAATACCACTGCTACTCCAATTTCGACTACTAGTACGATATAAGAGCAGTAAGCACCAGCACAACAACTGCTTTTATGTTGTATTGCATGTTCTAGTCCAGACAAACATAGGCTGGTCCAGGAACACAGATGCAAGTCCGTTCAGACGAAAGCCGATGTCCTTACTCAAAAACCCCTAGATTTTACCATAGAAAATATGATTTTCTCTTCTTTGTCTTTCATCTATAAAAAAAAAGATCTTTGCAATATCGCATTTTGAATATAAAAGAAGATGTAACTGGTCACCTGATCCTCATGCGACGGTACTGGAACCATTTGTATCGGTCAATGCCCTTCCAATGGATCATTCCAGTGCCGTAGAGAGGGGGGGTCTGCTGCATGGGTAACAGCTTGCCCTCCATACATACTTGCCCAGGCTTTGCGCTCTAAAGACTAAGAGTGCAACTCCATAGTCTTCCGAGACTGATGAGTGCCTACTACTACTAATGTTGTGTGTGTGTGTGTGTGTGTGTGTGTGTGTGTGTGTGTGTGTGTGTGTGTGTGTGTGTGTGTGTGTGTGTGTGTGTGTGTGTGTGTGTGTGTTGGGAAAGGGTAAGTCACGTGTATTTTCATTTTGGTGTTGATAAAAAAAATAAATGTTCCTGACTTATGCAATACCGAGTCCTTTACACCTTGCAGTCAAGAGCTGTGTGCGACAATTTTTTTCTGAATGCCACACCATACATCTCCCAACGTGTACGTGCAAAGCGTGGGATATGCACATAGCTTTTATATAGGGGGACGGGATAGCCTAATGGTCAGAACATTGCGCTCGCAATTTGACGACCCGGGTTTGATTCCCGGCCGAGGGGATTATTCCCCTGGAGTTAACATCAGTGCTGACTCCACTTTCCCCAAAAGTCTTTGGGATGAGACTGTAAACTGAGGTCCCGTGTGCGAACGCACGCAGAACATCTTGTGCACACGTTAAATCCTGTTCCGTTTTTCGTAAGTATAGACCATTGTGTGCCGGTGGTAATAGATAACCATATTTATAAAACTGCATACACATGGGACTCGATGAAATAACACACACATTGGCGCTTATTGCTTTATTCTCGATATAAAAGAATGAAATAAAAGTATATCTATATCTATGTCTAATGTCTATTCTATTCAAATTTTCTATTCTATCTATCTATCTATCTATCTATCTATCTATCTATCTATCTATCTATCTATCTATCTATCTATCTATATCTATATCTATCGATCTATCATCGATATATATATATATATATATATTATATATATATATATATATATATATCTTTTTTTGAGATCCAATTAAAGGCCATTTTTCTTCAACTTCTACTGCCTGTGTCAGCACTGAAAGTGACTGGTAATGTTTGTGTTAACATTTTAACCAGCTTGGATTAGCCTATCAGCTGGGTGCAAACATTATGATCTCCCTGCATCCTTTCTTATAAAGGATCCCCGAACACAAAGCACAAAGATTCATTAGGTGCATATTTTCTGGTATAGTCAGTTTTTTTTTTACAATTTTTTTCCAAACATATTTTCTTTCTCTTTCTATTTTCATCTTTTCCTGGCAGCAGTGGTAAGCCACAGGAATATTTACCTATTCCTAGGGCTGCAATGGACACTTCTGAATTCTAAAAAGTGTCTTGCTCTTACCACAGAGGGAGAGTGAAGTTGCAATCACTGCCGGGACCTCTGAAGACTGCTCAACCAGGAGCCGAAACTCCGGTCAGGTCAGGCCCTAAAACATGGTCCTTACTCAATAATGCCCTAAATATTACCTTCAAAGACTGTTCTCCTATAGTATTTCTTTTTATCATTTAAAAAAAAAAAATTTTGAATAACATCAATTATATGATGCCTGCACTTGTTTTCTCCACTATATTCTCAATTTATATATATAATAATATATATATATATATTATAAATAATATATTATATAGTGTGTGTGTGTGTGTGTGTGTGTGTGTGTGCGTGCTTTCAATCCGTTCTAGGGCAAATGCCACTGCAACCAGTATGGATAATGATGAAAGAGAAAATCTAGTCTATGTTTGATTTTGCAATGTGTAACTAAATAAAGAGAAAGTGCTGCTGTGGACTGTTTATGTTACTAGGGGAAGCAGAATTCATCTATTAAATTATAATTGCGTAGCAATGTGCCTTTTTAAATATGACATTAACTTTAAAGAGAGAGAGAGAGAGAGAGAGAGAGAGAGAGAGAGAGAGAGAGAGAGAGAGAGAGAGAGAGAGAGAGAGAGAGAGAATGTTTGTAATGTCATTATCTGTTTGTAATGTCCTTATCTGTTCACACCCTGTTTATCTATTCTAGGATGAAGAGCAACACAACTTGAACACCGTGCTTCCTTGAGGGTGTTTCAGGGGCTTCTTAGTATAGATAACGTCCCAACATTCTGGAAATTGTGTGTTAGGAACATCTCCCCCTCTTTCTCTTTATTTTGTCTTGTTCCTTTCCTCCCTGTCTGTTTTAAATCGTTTCTCTTTTCTTTTTGCCAGAGAGAGTTATACGGCAACACTTTTCTCCTGCACGGATGCGCTGGGCCTGACTTGTAAGGCTTTTGACGGCAGGGCAACGCATGTTCGCTCATAATATAGACAGCAGTAGCTGTTTTCTGAGTGTTTGACGAAAAAGACAGAAGCAACAATGAGAACATGACTTTTTTTCGCTATGAATATTTTCTGGTCGTAGTTGACGTTACACAAAACCACAATCATAGAGTCCAGATTTTCTTAGAGTTTTTTTTTTCCCATACACAAAAAGTTATGTTGTTCATGTTTCTCTTTTAAAAAAAAACCAACTATTATCGTTAAAAAAAATATTCATGTGTCGAAAAAGACTGTACTGTATACATGCTAGGCTTTCCATTACTTCACTAGTGGCAGTCTGGTTGCTAATTTTTCAGTAGGGGGATAAACAAAAATCATGTATATAAATCCGCAGTACCAATAATAAAATTCTTGACAAAAATAGTTGGACATATTCCTAGTTTATCAATTAAAAGATGACCTAGAAGACACAACTACTTCTAATTAGTTAAAATAAAATTATGACATTAACACTAGGCTTTTCTCGTACAGAAGATGACAATGCAATATACCGCTCCTTTTACTTGCCTTCTCTTCGTTTCTCTACTCCTAACTATGGCAAAAAGATAGCAACTCTTCCATTGCTTGAAACTCAGACAGAAGATAATCTGGATTTTTCCTTACCTTT
>CM060343.1:28357603-28372603 GCA_030674155.1 Stramonita haemastoma
ACCCTCATCAAAATGCTGGACCCTAGAAAAATTGAGGTCTCTGAAACCTCGTTCACTGACAACTGCAATGCTTAAGGGAACAAAAGTTTGTTTACTGAGAAAATAACCAAGGAAAACAAAGAACAGAAGAAGGCAAATTGTCATGCATAGTGTCCAGGAATTCAAACAAGGGCAACAGCTGAATGACGGACATGGCAGGCTTCTAGTTCTGATAACCCTGAAAGTGTCATGAGCAAAATCAGATCCACAAACAAGGGATGTTTTTGACAGGAGACAGAGAGGGGAGAGAGAGAGAGAGAGAGAGAGAGAGAGAGAGAGAGAGAGAGAGAGAGAGAGAGAGAGAGAGAGAGAGAGAGAGAGAGAGAGAGACAGAGAGAGAGACAGAGAGAGAGACAGAGAGAGAGAGAGACAGAGACAGACAGACAGACAGACAGACAGACAACATCAGAGTGAAAGAGAAATAAACAAACCTATCAACCGACAGACAGTGACAAAGACAACATACACAATCAAAGAGAGTCATGGAGTCAGACAGATAGGAACACTGGATGCAGTCAGAGACATACACACCAAGATAAACAGAAGCCAGAGGCAGGGTCAGGTGAGGGCACCCTTTTATTTTATTTTATTTTTTTATGTTTTTTATTTTGTTCATCACAACAGGTTATTCACCCTTTAGACATTACACTGACCCCTCCTACAACTAGCGGAATTTACTTAACACAGGCTACAAAACAACTCCTCAGGGTTTTCTGAAATCTAGAACTCAGCACAACATAGACAAAGAAATTCACGGCAGAGTTGAGACAAAGACTTACTGCAAAAAACTGGTTGCCCACCACAAGCACATCATGATACTTTCCGAACAAGTGAAACCCTGGCAGAAGGAGAACCAGGACGGCAAAGACAGTTTCAGGAAGAGCTAGAACGAAAAAACACACCGCAGATCACCAGCAACATGACCGTGATCCTGTTCTGTCCAGCTTTACTTTCTTCTGTCACCTTCCCAGTCATCTTCAGCCGTTGACGTGAAGCCTGGCGTAGATTGACGATAGTGATGGTGCAGCAGATGACCAGCATGCACATGGAAACAGGCAAAGCCACTGAAAAGCAGTAATACATCATTGTATCCGTCACACTGTTGTCAAAAGGAAACCACGTGGTCGCGTCTTTGTAAGCGATGCTGCGATTGGTGGAGGGGTCTGTTTTAAATTTCCTGGTATGGCCAGGGAGCCTGGTAACACCACCATCAATGTCAGCAGGTAGGACAACACGATGGCTGCTTTGGTGGATCTGTGTTGAAGACATAGCACCAAAAGAAAAAGATTTCTAAGCATCGTCATCATCAAGGAGACACTTATACTCTCGAAAAGGGTTTGGAATAACATGTTTCTTTCTGTGTAACTTTATACAAATTTTTAAACAGCATTTTTTAAAAATACAGACAAAATATTGAAACCTGCATCTAGCAATGATAAATCATTTTAATATTGCGCATTGTGTGTGTATCATATTAGGTAGTTTGCATGCAGAAAATTTGCTCAGATGTATTTCTTTACATATAAATGATATATTGTGTACCACTTTATCTCATAGCAGATTTATTTGCATGAATTTCGGGCTACTCTCTCTCTCTGTCTCTGTCTCATTCTGTCTCACTCTGTCTCACTCTGTCTCTCTGTCTCTGTCTTGTCTATGTCTGTCTCTCTGTCTCTGTCTGTCTGTCTGTCTGTCTGTCTGTCTGTCTGTCTGTCTGTCTGTCTTCTGTCTTCTCTTCTCTCTCTCTCTCTCTCTCTCTCTCTCTCTCTCTCTCTCTCTCTCTCTCTCTCTCTCTCTCTCTCTCCTCCCTCCCTCTCCCTCCCTCCCTCCCTCCCTCCCTACAGCTACGAAGTATTAAGTTACATAATTGGTTGTTAAAAACAGAATTATGCTGTGCTTTGTGTGTTTTTTTTTTTCCATTTTCTTGTTATTAGTTTACATTTACTAGTTTGTATTATTATTGAAGGCTGGATGTAAAAAAGCGATTGTCATGCTTACTCCTTCACTTTCTGAAAATAAAATTCAATTCAATTCAATTCGATTCAATTTCTCTCTCTCTCTCTCTCTCTCTCTCTCTCTCTCTCTCTCTCTCTCTCTCTCTCTCTCTCTCTCTCTCTCTCTCTCTCTCTCTCTCTCTCTCTCTCTCTCTCTCTCTCGGGGTGGTCACGAGAGTGAAGCGGACAGGCGTACATTTTCTGTGAGCAGCAGTAAAACAAGAAATTCATTCAAAATGCCAGTTACTGGACTTCCAGCGGCTGTGGAGAGGACCTTAGGCGCCTCTATGACTGACAATGCAGTTTCCAGCTGGAAAGTGGTAGGAGATAGGGGCACAGCGTGGTTTTTGTCTTGCGGGTCTGAAAACCAGTGGACACAACAGTGTCAACCAACATGGCGGATTCAACGTGAATCGCAGCACACAAGCACTGTACTACAGAAAAAAATCGTTTCTGAAAGACAACAGATGTTGAGCGTTCTCGAAAGCATAACGAGAAGCAGCAAGTGTTGTGTGTGAAAGTGGACTGGTGTTCCTCAGTTGCCTCGAGTCTGCCTGACAGTGGAGTAGAACAGGGAATACAGCATGTGTAGATACACATGGAATAGACTACAACAACATCACACAGGACATCAACACAAAAACATCAGTTTAAGTTGCCATCATTCGGTTGATTTAGAACCCACTGTATGTTGATTGTTGACTGTTCTGATATGTGTATTTGCAGCCTGAGGTAACGATGATAATATTGTTGGTGCATTCGACACAAGAAATGTCAAAACGTACGTGGCTACTCTAACGATAGATCCGTACAGAAAAGGCTAAGAGACAGACAAAGAAATACACACTTTAGAAAATCCGTACTACATCATTCAGACGGTGAGATATTGTGACGTGTGAGTCAGACGACATTGTGATCCATGCGCATGCCAACCAGACACTGAGCCAGTATTGTGTACTGGTTTGTCAAACAGCAAGAGAAAAACATGCTAAAAGAGAACGTGTTCAAACTCGCCAGTTTGCGGAAATGGGAAGGAATCCAGAACACACTACACACGAGACCTATGTGTGCTTCAAGGACTTAGCGACACTTAGAGAACTATTACATCAGTGTCTTGGCTAGGCCTAGCTAGACTACGGGTTGGTCGTGTGTGCGTGTGACAAAGACTGGACGAAAGAAGGCTGGAATGCCGTAACTATCTGGACAGTAAAGAGTTTCGTGTCTCGATGTACATTACTAATCAATGCTGTGGTTTCCATGGCTTGGAGTAGCGTCGTGTGTCAGCTTAAAGCAATATCGTTATCGTTATTCGGCAACCCCCTTCATGTATGGCCAATGCCTTTTTCATGAATAACCTTTCGAGTTCGAGTTCGAGTTCGAGTTCTCTCTTCTCTCTCCTCTTCTCTCTCTCTCTCTCACCTCTCCTCTCTCCTCTCTCTATCTCCTCTCATCTCTATCTCTCTCTCTCTCTTCTTTTGTGGAGAGTGCGTTGCCACAAGACGCGCTACCCTTTATTCATCTCATCAATTTTTCGCTGTGGTGTATTTCTTTCCCTATAGGGTATTTTACTTCTACATAATATTACACAGATAACACTTTTGTTTTTGTTGGTTTTTCAAGTGTGCTATGTTTGCGTTACGCAACCCACAAACCTGGTTTTTAATCTTATTCGTGATGTTTTTGTAACACATTGAATGCTTATTATTTGCAGGATTTTATATGCATATTTGATCTTCTGCATGTTTTATAACAAAACAAAATAATGTTAGAGCACCCACCTTAATTCACCAGACACTCCGCGAGATTCGAACCCACAATTGATTGTGTTCTAGTGGAGGTGGCCTTAACAAGGTTATAGCAATTGTCGTGTTTGTTGTAAGCTGCTGAATCTGAGTGGTTTTAATATGAAAATAGGGGCATGGAAAATTAGCAGAATTCTTAAAGAATCTCCTTATTTCAGTGGGCACTTTCGTCTTCTTTCATTGTTCTTTGTGTTCTTGTTCTTCTTTTCTGGCCGGCACACCTGACTCCCGCTCTAGAGAGAATAGTTATCTGTTACGTCTTTCTGGATACAAGATAGGAGAATAGACCAAAAATGTAGACAATGGAAGGAGAAGGAGGTAACAGGAAGAAAAGGAACGAGGCAGGGGCAAAGACAGGGATAGAAAAGAGAGAAATCCTAGCACAGAGTTTGCAGAAGATGAGGATATTTTTTACACTGACAGGTCCCCATGGGGAATAATGAAGAACTAATCAGGCTGAACTATCATATACTGCAAAACTGCACACACAAGGGGACTGAATGAACAAGAGCACACGAGTTCTTGTTCCATTATCCTCGATATAAAAGAACAAAATAAAATAAAACAAAATAACATAAAAATAGACTAGACCAGGCCAACCAACACGGAGTGGTTCATTCATCCTGTTCATTTCAGGGGCAGTTCTAGCGGAATCTTGGGGTGATGACTATTGAAGAGGAGGACGTGGACAGAGAGCTTCAAGATCCCCCTTTCTCCACCAGGCGCTTTCCCGGCAATCACGCCACATGCATTGCCTGGGCGGACTTTCAGAGGTGGAGGGCAAACTAGATGTGACAGAGGCCTGGAGAGGAAACACACAAGCAGAGAGCCAGTGCCTTGCCCCCCGGCATCAGCAACCCCTAGTCCCCAGCCTTCATCTCCGCTCTCAGAACTGTACTAGCCTTTACCACCTTCACTGACATTATGCTGAGACTGTTCATTTCACACAAAAAAACACACCGTATCATCATCCTAATGGCAAATCAATATGCAGAAACGATGATTACATATCACTACTGTTTTATCAGTAGTTTTGATATTGGGCAAGCATCATTATCAGTTTTTGATGTAGTAGGTTTATTCACAAAGTAGACACATAAATATTTTACAGTCAAAATGTTATGTTCAGATTTATTTGTTTGTTTGTTTCACTTTTATATACGATGCTCTCTCAGAATAACGATCTACCCTCTATGTCATGTTCAGATTTATATGTTTGTTTTATTTTTACGCATGGTGCACTCTCAGCATAATGATCTACTCTTTATCTTGGAGAAGAAAGCAATGGTTTATGAAGTCGAAGTACCGCTGCTTATGTGGCGAAGTTTTCCAAAACAGCCACATATGCAAGCTTGTACTAATGACCTCAGCAAATAGTCCTGGTGGGTTAATGGAGCCATAGTGCATATTATGGGTAATGCTCAGCACTGTTTGCATAAGGAACATCTAACAACACACATCAGGGGGTCAACACGTTAGCACTCTATACCATCGTTTCATTATTCAAGTCAACATACTGACTTTTTTGTTTGTTCCACGGCTACAGCCCCAAGGTTCACCAATGTTGACATTTTGCGTATGCGACCGTTTTTGTCCACCTATGAATGTAACCACATAGCTACTTCGAGATGTATACTGAGTATGTTTGTGTTTCCGCAACCTACTGAGCGCGTATATTATTTATAAGATGTTTGACGTGAAAAGTTGATCTCGTGCATGTATATTTACACCAACAAAGGGAATCAAGGCACTGGCAGGGGTGTATGTGAAGTTGGTCTGGGAGGTTGTAAAAAAAGTCCCTCTTTCTATGTCCCCAGGCGCCGCCAAGATGCAAACCACGACTTCATGAACCATTGGCATTGAAATCAAACGGTTTTGACCATTCGGGTAGAGAGCCTATCACTGATTTATTATAGAGTTATTATTATCGATATAAGCAGTCACCATGTTGACAATTCTGACCATCATCTGTCATGTGGAACACACGTATCTATAATGTAGTTACTTTCCCATTCCCGAAGTGGCCGATAAGAAAAGAAACATCCACAAGTATAGATAATCATATAACTAATGACAGAAAAGGATAATGACACAGTAAGGCAAGACAAACAGAAAGATGGTGGGATCGAAAACGTAAAAGTGACAGAGAGAGAGAGAGAGAGAGAGAGAGAGAGAGAGAGAGAGAGAGAGAGAGAGAGAGAGAGAGAGAGAGAGAGAGAGAGAGAGAGAGAGAGAGAGAAGAGAGAGGCAGACAGACAGACAGACAGACAGACAGACAGAGACAGACAGAGAGACAACATCAGACAGACAGACAGGCAGAGAGACAGAGAGAGATAGAGAGAGATAGAGGCAGAGAAACAGACAGGCAGAGAAAGAGACATAGAGACAGAGAGACAGCGACATAAACCGACAACTCACCTCACCTTACCTCACTCTCACCGACAGACAAACAGACAGACAGAGACAGGCAGGTGTGGGTATGGCATCTTTGTTGACTTAAAGAGGGGGGGGGGGGGGGGGGGCAGCTGACAAACGCAGGCTTAATTAATACTTTATTGGCGTCCCTCTAAGAAACCACAGTATAGGACAATCCTAAGAAAAATTCCCGCTAAGAAACCACAGTATTGGACAAATGTGAGTAAAAGTCCTCTAAGAAACCACAGCATAGGACACATATGAGGAAAGTCTCTAAGAACACAGCATAGGACACATGTGAGGAAAAGTCCCTCTAAGAAACCACAGCATAGGACACATGTGAGGAAAAGTCCCTCTAAGAAACCACAGCTAAGACAAATCTGACACACTAGCCAGCCTGTTCACATATCGCCAGCAGCTCAGATTTCTTGTTTGTTTGAGTTTTTTTCTGTATGTTTCGTTGCCTACTAAACGTATTCCTAGATTATCTTCTAACGCCACACATTACAGCAAAATGTTCCGCTTTTCAGAAAAAAGTAAGATTTTGTCTGCACCTGGGAATAGATGACAAACTTTACAAAAAAAAGGTATACATATGGGTACTGGATGTAGAAAGGCATGTGAGTGCTTATCCCAGTATCCTGGAAAGAAAATAATATTACAAGATTAAAGAGAAATATCCAAATATATCCTTTATCTTTTTTCCCACAGTTTACATCATGGTATTGAGGCAATAATCATGGTGTTTTTTTCACAGTGTATAGCACAATATTTTTGATAACATAACCTTTTGTCAATGTTTAATACAATATTGACAACATCATGATTTATCATTGTACAACACAATATTAACAACATCACTTTTTATCAGTGTACAATAAAAATCTTGACAATATTGCTTTTTATCAGTATACAACAAATATTGACAACACTACTGTTATCAGTTTACAACACAATACCGATAACATCATCTTTTATCGGTGTGCAACACAATATTGACAATATCACCTTTTATCATCAATTTGCACAGTACACCACAACACTACTTTATCACCTTTTATCAGGTTACAACACAATGTTGACAACATTACATTTTTCATTTATTAGCACAGTACACCGTAATATTAACACATCACCTTTATCATTTGTTAACAGTGTACAACACCGTATTGACAGCATCACCTTTCATCACCTACTAACCCTCTACAACACGATATCAAAAACACAAAGTAGTATGTTCTCCCCTACTGCACAATGCAACACGACAACATCACCTTCAATCTTTTACCCACTCTCTTCAACGCAATAATTATGTGACAATCTGCCATAAAATGAGTTGCATTACACCGGGTAGATTTTGAACTATTAACATGTTTTCCATTCCTTATGAAAATGCTATTAAAAAGATTGAAAATTCGACAACTGTACAAAGGGTTATCACAAACTAAGATGATCAACTCCAGGAAGTGACAAAATAAGACACTGACGATTTTTTATCATTCTAATAGATGACCGGCATAAGGGATAAACGTTTTCGAACGGGTTTTTAAAGCAGAAAGAAAAAAAATCTAGATGAATACTCTAGCGTAAGTGAAAAAAGGCTTGAGTTTTGTAATCTCAGAATCAACAATTAACTCCACCTGTCTGAAATTACGCTTAAAAGATAAGTGGAATAGGTGTCATTTTACTGCTTTCGTTGTGGAGTGTCACACATTGAGAATATCCCGTGATATTAGAGAACATTTCATGACCTAATCAGTGCCGGAGAGAGAGAGTGACCATCATTTAGAACGCATTGTCCACTGAATCTCAGGTCGCCGTGAGACCAGAGCAGCCGAGGTCACAGAATCATAGGCAACTTTTTTCAATGCATGATGATCGATGAGATAGAGGATAATTTGATGATGCTGCTATGGAAGTGCATGTGCTTTGAGACTACCTGACAAGGTTGCACTCTATGCTTACAATGATAATGTATCCCAGCGTCAACCGAGCCTGAGAGCTACAGACACCTGCAGTGTTGGTTAGGTAATTTGAGCAGCACTTTCATCCTCGCGTCCGTTAAGTAGATGAAGCTCAACTATGTGGTCTCAGTCTCCCCACTGAGCCCACAGCACACTCACTCTGGGTGGGAGACCGGCTGGAGCCCTACAAGTCATCATGACTCTTATGGGATTCGAACCCGCGACCTTCCAGTACGAAATCCAAGGCTCTAACTACTTCGCCATGTCGGTTGTTCACTCCCCGATGTTGTGTTCTCATCATTTTCTGTTTGCTTCTCGTTTCCCTCCCTGCACTCTTCCCTGCAGGACAATCATGGCCATTCCAGATGTTCGTGTGACGTGTCTTTACCACTTGAACTTGCGTTTCTTTTCACTGACGTCAGAACATCTGCATGTAGTCCCATGGCGGTTTTAGTTCCTGTTTCACTTCCTGGCTAGTATTGTAATCTCTGTATGAGATGCCTAGACGTTTGTGAAAAAAAAACAACTATCTCCTTTTCCTGTAAACTTCTTTCAATTTGGATCAGGGAATGCGTCAGTCTGATCGTGAATCTGATGGGGATGTTTTGGTCTAACCTGCTTATCAGCAGCCAAAACATGAAGTGATATTTCTGGCTGCTGTACATGCAGGCTAGTTTAGCAGAGAGTACTGGTTGGAAAATCAGAACTTTTTTTCTTGAAATTATAAAAGATGCACATCTTTTGTGCTCCTATGTTTCCTCATTGTCACCTTGTTTAAAGTTTGCTTGTGGTTCTCTTGACATAGGGAATACTATAAAAGGTAGATATGGATATATGGCATTACCTCATACAATTATACTTTAAATAGCTTCAATTAACTCATTATCATAAAAAAAGAAAACTTGTCAATCAAATTCTGGCAAGAGAAATAAGCTATTGAACACTTTTCAAGGTGTGTGGATCTACACATTTCTTCCCTTAGACCTAAAATACAGATATTGATATTATAGCTTGAAAAAAAAAGTTTTATGTTGTGATTGCCCGTAATTGTTTAAGTCGGGTGCACAGAGCCGGACTTGGGTTTTGTCTTTGCAAGCTGATTGCAGAGTGAACTATCCGCTGTTCTGGAGGTCATTGCTGAACATGACGGACAAACAAACATGATCCGCTCACTGACCTAAAAAGCTATAAAGGTAAAGGTGTCCCATAATCTAGGCAGTCGTAGGGGAGCAAGGCATCAGAGACCTCAGTTTCTTTAGGGGCCAGCATATTGAGGGCGGTGCCCATCTCCTCTCCTTCACTGCTTTACCTTGCCTGACCCTAAAGAGGGCAGGTACCCATTTACAGCTGTGTGAACTGGGCGGATTGTACTGGAGCCAAAGGATGCAAACAGTCACCCGTGCATCTGGTTACCACGCTTGATGCTGCTTGACTTGACTGGGAGAAGGTGAGTGCTCTGACCACTTAGCTCTCTCATAAATCATAATAAAACGCTTCCTCGAGTTTCAAGAAAGATAATAATGGTGCATAGGGCAAAGCCATTGCAACGTAGCTGGCAAAACATCTGTAAAAGCATAGTATTGCTGACCTTTAAAGCGAGTTTTGGATTTTATTTTCTTTATAAGTTGTTTTTTCTTGTAAACAACGTTAAAACAAAATAACAAAATGGCCTGGATATATCCCGAGATTTGATATTTTCCCTCTTGGGGATTCCACTACCTGTGGTATAAACAACATTCCCATCTTCTGGAAGTTCTATGCTAGGAATTCCCTCTTTTATATCACTCTCCTTTTTTCTGCTTTGTTCAGATTTGTTCCTATATATTACTTCTTGTTATAAACATAATGTAGAAATGCTGGGCCAGACATTTCAGGCGCAGAACAGCAGCAAGACGCTTTTTTGCGTATAGGGCAAACAACAGTTGTTGTTTTTTTTTTTTTACTCATATGACAGACAGTATTTTGGCTTTTATGACAGAGAGCTGTATTTTTGCTTACATGACAGACAACAATATTTTGGCTTACTGAAAGACAGCTGTATTTTTGTGCTTCTATGACATACAACAGTATTTGCTGACTGGTGGTTAGAAGAGAAAGAACGCCACATTATAAAGACCGTATTGAGGCACAGTTTACAGTCATACAGGAGGAGGCAGACAGGGCAAAAGAAGAGGTGTGGTGGAGATCTACCCAACATGCATTCCCCAAACCATGGCATTGGTATATAGCTGAAAACAAATACACCAGCCACCATGGTGCAGTGGATAGCGTAGTGGGTTACGGGCTGGAAAGTTGCGGGTTTGAGTCTTCTAATTATGATAAAGACTGTTCGGACCCTGGCCGGCTTCTACCCAGAGTGAGTTCCTTATGGCACCATTGGGAACACTGGGACAACACGGTTGGTTTAGTTTTCATCCATTTTTACAGATGCAAGATTGAGATTGTTGCTTAAATGACCTGACCAGCACTGCAGGTGTCTGTATCACTCAGGATTGGTTGACAGTGAGAAACATGATGATAGGAAGCATGGAGTACCACCCTGTCAAGTGGCCTTTTAAGAAAATGCACTTCCAGAGCAGCATCTTTACCTTGTCTCCATCATCATTGATGAAAAAGCATATCTGTGATCTGATGGTATCTGTTATCCTGGTCTTCTTGTGTCCTCAATTTCGGTTTTTCGTGCGCATTGCTTGCTGTGGTAAGTTTGAATCAAATCCTTCGGGGTTGCAGGTTTTGGGTGATGTCTTCAGCGCCTGAGTTTTATCACAGCTCTTGGTTAAACCATTGATGCTGGGGACGACAACAAATTGAGAGTATGTATTGCCAGTGGCTTTCCCAGTCATGAAATTCAACTTTACAGCTTAGTCTTTAGTGACCGACTATGACTCTCTGACTGGGAGGCTTGACTTGTACAGTCTTTATGTGTTGTAATCCAGGGGACTAGTTGGCCTTTGGAGAACATCTCCAACGCTGATTTTGATTGATTTATTCTTTTTTATTTGATTTGATTTAATCTTTTATATAGAGGACAATGGAATAAGCATTCTTGTACTTTTTTACATCCTGTCCCCGTGTGTATGCAGTTTTGTAGATGTCATATTGTACCACCGGCACACGATGGTGTACTCTTACGAAAAGCGGAAGAGGATTTTACGTGTGCGCAAGATGTTCTGACTGACTGTCCATATGCGCTCTTGGCTGAGAGAGTGAGGACGTACGGTGGGCAAGGCATCTCCAATATAATCCAATTTCTTCCTGCCTCCTCTGGTGTCTTGGAGGTCATCGTTAAACACGACAGACAAACAAACATGATCTGCTGGTTGCTACCCTAGGTGGCTATCTCATTATGTCTGAGTCTGTGATTAAGCAAGTACTGTCGTCAGTAAGGGGGGTAGTAGGTGGTGTTGTGGTCATGTTCCCTCAGAACAAGTGAAGATTACCAAAGTGACCATTATATATATATATATATATATATATATATATATATATATATATATATATATATATATATATATATATATATATATATATATATATATATATATATATCACATTGGTCAGATCACTCGCTTTTTCCAAGTCAAGTTAAGCAGTGTCGAGTGTGGTTACCAGTTGGATGGGTGACCGTTTGCGCGTGTTGGCTTCATTACAGTCCCCCAGTTCACCCAGCTATGAATGGGTATTTGCCCTCTTTAGGGTCAGGGAAGGTAAAGCAGCGAAGGAGAGAAGATGGGCGCCGCCCTCAATATGCTGGCCTCTAGAGAAGCTGATGCACACGGGACCTTGGTTTATAGTCTCATCTGAAGGACTTTTGGTAAGAGTGGAGTCAGCCCTGATGTTAACTTTTCATTTGGGTTTACCCTTCACTCAACACCAACACTGTCCCCACTTTCATGACAAGTATTTCCTATGGGTCTTTACATCGGAATACACTGTGTGAACAAACGCAGAACATATTGTAAAAGGTAGAAGGTAAAGGTGTCCGATAACATAATTATATGGTCATAGGAGAGCGAGGCGTCAGAGGCCTCAGCTTCTCTAGGGGTCAAAACTTTGAGGCGGCGCCCATCTCTTCTCGCTGCTTTAATTCCCCTGACCCTAAAGAGGGCAGGTACCCATTTACAGCTGCGTGGACTCGGGGACTATACTATAGCCAAAGTCAAGCAAACGGCCTCTCATCCGATTTGTAATCATGTTCAATGCTGCTTAACCTTCGTTTGAGGAAAGCGATGGCATTGACTGTTGAGCTATCCCTTCCTCAAGCATGTTGTGCACTCGTCAAAACCTGTTCTATACTCTGGAACAGTGGACCATGCTGGTAGGGATGAATGACACTTTTGTTTGAATGCATGTGCACAAGTGCCTTGTTCAGATTTCATATAGTAGTAGGCACTCATCAGTCTCGGAAGACTATGGAGGTGCGCTCTAGTCTTTAGAGCGCAAAGCCTGGGCAAGTATGTATGGAGGGCAAGCTGTTACCCATGCAGCAGACCCCTCCTCTCCACGGCACTGGAATGATCCATTAGAAGGGCATTGACCGATAGGAATGCTTCCAGTACCGTCGCAGGAGCCACCAGAACGTTGCCATATACCTACAGCCCCGAGCCGCTCTGGGACTCCAACTCCCCGATTTTTCCTCAGGGATGGTGTCTAAACACGACACCTGTGTGCATGCTGGTTTATTATAGTTTTGTCATCTGCTCCTACCGGCACACGATGGCCTACTCTTCCGAAAGGTGGAACGGGGTTTTAACGTGTGCGCAAGATGTTCTGCGTGCATTCGCACTAGGGGCCTCGGTTTCGAGTCTCATCCGAATGACATTGACATTCAGTTCGATTTTTTCGTCAAACTGGGAAGAAACGGCGAGGCTGGGTACGAACCCAGAAACTCACGATTTACATATTGGCAGGCGAACGTCTTAACCATCCTGCCACCGTCTTTTCATAGATAGAGTGGGAATGCAACTTCCTTGAGTGTAGGCTCAGCGGTTGCATTTGCAACATTTCATCGTTGATGAACGTATAAAGCTCCAGCCAAAGAATACACCCACCCCACTAAAAAAAAATACATAAAAAATCAAACAAACACAAAAAAAAGAAATTTAAACAAGAAAAAAACAAAACAAAACAAGACAAAAGTAACAAATAAAAGAATATATGATTGCATCACTGAGTGTGTGTTTCTTTTCACCATATATAATATCAATGGGTAAGGGTAAGAAAATGTGTATGTGTACGTGTGTGCGTGCGTGCGTGTGTGTGTATGTGTGTGTGTGTGTGTGTGCGCGCGCGCGTGTGTGTGTGTAAGTGTGTGTGTGTGTGTGTGTGTGTGTGTGTGTGTGTGTGTGTGTGTGTGTGTGTGTAAAAAGAGAGAGAGGAGAGAGAGAGAGAGAGAGAGAGAGAGAGAGAGAGAGAGAGAGAGAGAGAGAGAGAGAGAGAGAGAGAGGAGAGAGAGAGAGAGAGAGAGAGAGAGAGGAGAGAGAGGAGAGAGAGAGAGAGAGAGGAGAGAGAGAGAGGAGAGAGAGAGAGAGAGAGAGAGAGAGAGAGAGAGAGAGGCAAGGCAAGGCAAGGCAAGGCAAGGCAAGGCAAGGCAAGGCAAGGCAAGGCAAAGTATTTTATTCGAGGATAATAGATAAGCACTTGTGTGCTTTTTTACATCCAGTCCCCGCCCTTTTCAGGGATACATCAAGTTGAAAAGATACTAAACAATAAAGCTTTACGCAAACCAAACAACACACAAGAATAAGGACACTATATATGATAAGGTAATAAAAATGCACTCGATCAGAAGACAAAAATCAGAAGTCACAATAAAAGATTTTGATAATGAAAGAATGGAAAAGTGTTAATAGGTAAAGAGCAAACAAGAGAAGAGAATAAACAACTGAAAACATCAATCCACCACCATCTGTCAAAAATTATACATGTGATATAAATCATACATTTGGATAAAAGGGGGATTTTTTTTAAAAACTAATATCCTTATTGGAGGGGGGGGGAGATACTGCCAATAAAAATATAAATAAAATCAACAATTATAATGATCCAAATACCAAAAGTAAGGAACCATACCAAGTATCAAACAACAGGCAAGAATTAACACAGAGATACAATATTAAGGTAATGTTATAAAATCACTGATTCAGAAACGAAAATGAGAAGTAAGAATCAATGATGATTTTGAGTTGAATAAAGAAAGCAAGAAAAACAAAGAACAAACAAAAACAAAACAAAACAAAGAAAAGGCGCAATAATTAAGAGTAAACATGAAAATATGATGGGGTTAAATGACTGAAAACATCAATCTACCACCATCTGACATCAAATAAGTCCCATAAAACAAGATTTTGATAAAGGGGAGAAAGAACAACAACAACAAGTAAGGAATACGACAGAGATACAATATTAAGGTAATGTTATAAAAAGGCACTCATTCAGAAACAAAATATGGAGTAAGAATCAATGATTATTTTGATTTGGATAATAAAACACAAAAACAAAACAAACAAAAAACAAATAAACAAACAAAAACAAAAGAAAGCAACAAAAAAAGAAAAAAAAGAAAAAAAAAGGCGCAATGATTAAAGAGCAAACATGAGAATATGAGGAGGTTGAATGACTGAAAACATCAATTCACCACCATCTGTCATCAAAATAGTCCCGTACAACATAAGTTTTGATAAAAGGGGGGAAAGAACAACAACAACAACAACAAACCCAACTCACACACACACACACTCACACTCACACACACACACACACACACACACACACACACACACACAC
>CM060343.1:28385103-28387603 GCA_030674155.1 Stramonita haemastoma
TATGGTAAATTGAAAGTGAGGAACTTTTCGATCAAACAGGCCAACACCAAGTGCAGACCTAGCGCTTTAATTCCTACAGAAGACCACGGATGCGCTTTAAAGACACCTTAATTCATATTAGCGTGCAGTCACCAACGGAAACATGAACATATCCAGCATAGATCAGAAGACGGAATGCAGCCACGTTCCCTGTGGCAAAAACTGTCGCATACGCACAATCCCAATGTTAGTAACATCAAAGAACTAGTAGAGGAACGCATTAAATCTACATAGTTCACGTTATATGCTCTTTATCATATCTTGGATCACAGAAGTAAAAGATGGAAAATATGTCGTGAAAATTCTTTCTTTTATGCTATCCATGTTGTGATGATTTTTGTTTTGTTCTGTGGTGAGTTTGTTATGTTTCAGTTTGGAGGTTTGCAGGGGGACGGTCGTTGGAGGGAAGATGCGGTGTTGCCACCTCGGTTGAGAAACTCACACTGTCTGCGACTGAGCTAATACTGTATATTAGTAGGAGGCTTAGCAAGAGGTGTCTTGCGCATGTTAGCGCAGAGTAGGCACCACTGAACACCACCAAAGTGACCCAGCAGCCGTGCAGGGCCCCCTCTGGTTTGTGGCCTAACGGCAGTTTGGCACTAATGGGCTGCCTGTGGTGAGCTTGAAGATGTGACACAATGATTGAACATTGCAGGGGGAGAGACTGAGGTGAACAGTGGAGGATCAGCAGGACAGGAAGGTCACTGATGAGCCAGCAAAAACATCACAGACACAGACACACACAAACAGAGACATAAACACAGACATGCACAGACACATACACACAGACACAGACACAGATACAACACAACACACACAGACACAGATACAGACACATGCACACAGACACAGGCACAAACATAATCACAGGAAAACAGACACAGACACACAGGTACAGGCATAGCCATAGACATAGACAGACACACAGACACAGAAACAGAAACACACACAGACACAGATGCAGTCACATGACACATAGGCACACAGACACAGACATAGACACAGACAGACACAGACACACAGACACACAGACACACAGACACAGACTAGACACAGACACAGACATAGACACACAGACACACTACAACAACACTCACACACACACACACACACACACACACACACACACACACACACACACACACACACACACACACACACACACACACACACACAACACACTCCCAATATACAAAAGACATTTGGCAGTGTTGGATATTATCAAATGCATATTTCTTTCCAAAATATGGGGAAAAAAGCGTATGCCACTTATTTGTTTTGGGTTTCTTTTTGTTGAACATGTTGATACAGTCTGTTCATTTCTGAACTCTACTCTTGTACAAATATGTATTTCAAAGGTACAATATTTGTTCTTGGAACACTGCACTCTCTACAACATGTTGTGTACGCATTCCTATGAAAATATTAAAAATCTGTTATATTCAGAATACACATAATATGATTAGCATATTATACTAATCAACGATACCAAAACCAACAGTGGATAAAAATAATGTTTTCAAAAATATGTTTTTTTATTGTTTAAACCAGATAAAAGTAAAATTGATGCTGATTAGTAAAGCACACCAACACAAAAAAAAGGACTGATACCTTTGGGTTATCAACAAGACATATGTTAGCTTGTTAGGAAAAAAAAGTGATTTGGACAATAAATGTTTATTCACTCTTCAAAGAAGATTTGATGGTATATAGAAAAAGAAAGTATCATGGGAAGTCCTTCGACCAAGACGGTGGCCAAGGGGACACGGAAAACAACTTGGCTGACGATTTACCCCAGGCTGGTCTGTTCTAATCGCCTTTCGCAACAGTCCAGTACATCACCTGTCTGGCCTTATGTCTTCTTCCCTCAAATGTCTCCTGCAGGATGTTTTTGCAAGACAGTAAATAGCATGATGTGGCCAAACTATGCCAGCTTCCTCCACTTTACAACAGCCAGAAGGGGTTTGCTCCTGTGGCCCAGCTTTCCTAGTCACCTCTGGCTGTACTGACTGGCTGGTTTTGTAGTCCAGCAAGGAAATGTGTATCAAACTTCCCTGTAGTATCATTGCAAAGATTGATTGAGCTTTGTTTTTTTCCAAGTCTGTAGTCAAGGTTTAGCTTTTATACTTTGACAACAAAACTGGAATAAAAACAAAACAAAACAACTAAGCCTATTATTTGAACACTTGAATTCTTTGACCTCGATTGGATTAAAAGACAATCTGAAGTGGCACGGGCACATCACACACGCACATTTAACTAACCATGACTGTCCAACAGAGAACAGATCTAGGAGAGAAACGAAAAGGCAGGAAAACAAACTGATGGAAAGACAACATCAGAGAGGAGACTGGCCTTGAGAAGAACGATTGCTACAAAAAGTTGAGAACCGCGAATAGTGGAGAAAGCTGGTTGCGGGTCAGGCGGTATACGGAATTTTTTAAAAATATTATTTAATTTA
>CM060343.1:28392603-28402603 GCA_030674155.1 Stramonita haemastoma
TATATATATATATATATATATATATATATATATCTATCTATCTATCTATCTATCTATCTATCTATCTATCTATCTATCTATCTATCTATCTATCTATCTATATATATATATATATATATATATATATATATATATATATATATATATATATATATATATATATATATATATATATATATATAGTATCAAAGTCTTTGAAGGCAGCATTTTGGGAATTATTGAGTAAGAACCATGTTTTGGTTTGGTATTACTTGCTAAAAACATATCTTTCAAGATACAGCCATTTGAGGTGGAGAAAAGTGTCTCACCCTACTGTGACATAGCGGTGAAGGTTTAACCACAACGGGGTATCTGAAAGTGAGCCAACCACTGCTCTGACCACTGAAGTATGTCCTCCCAGTATCTGAAACTCAAGTCAGCGCAGATAGTTCCTATACCTCTTGCTGCACAGTCACTAAAGGTCAGTCATGAAAGGACGTTTCGTGGCATCTTTTAAATGCATAGTTTCGTTAGACTATGAAATCAGCACCTAACTCCATAATATATATGCAATATTCTGCCGTTTTAAAAGACTTAGCACTTACACCAATTCCCGTGGGACTCCCGGGGAATGCTTGCAAAGCGAGCATTACAAGAATAGGGTCCCTGCCCGCCAGCCAGGCATGTCGTAAGAGGCGACTAAGGTGGCACCACTCCCCCAGGAAGGGGGTTGGACACAGGGCTAACAACCCCGTTCTGTAAGAAAAAGATTGTTACAGAAACAGCAACAAAGAAATTCAACACTACTGGGTGCAACGGGCTTCTAGAGTCATCGAAAGATACTCGTATGAATGGCAGTGGTGAAAGCCGAGAGGAAGCCACTGACAGGAAGATGGAAGTCTTAAGCGCCAAAACCAAAACCAGAATAAGATTCTGGAATGTTAGAACGATGTACGAGACAGGAAAACTGGCGCAAGTTACAGCAGAAATGAAACGCAACAACCTACACATCCTAGGAGTCAGCGAGAGCCGATGGACAGGATCAGGCAGATCCAAAACCAATACAGGAGAGACAGTGCTGTACAGCGGCAGAAGGGACAACCAGCACCGTGAAGGAGTAGCCATCATCATGACGAAAGGAATAGAGAAGGGCCTGATGGAGTGGAAACCTATCAACAACAGGTTGATGAAGATAAGAATGAAGGGGAGACACATTAACACCACTATCATCCAGTGCTATGCACCAACTAACGACAGTGCAGAAGAAGACAAAGACGAATTCTATGCACAACTACAAGCAGAACTGGAAGATATCCCAAGCCATGACATGAAGATTGTAATGGGCGACCTGAACGCAAAAGTTGGAAATAACAACATAGGCCAAGAAAGAGCCATGGGAAAGGAAGGATGTGGCTCCATGAATGACAACGGAGAGAGACTGGTGGAACTCTGCATGACAAACAGCCTCATTATTGGAGGGACACTGTTTACACACCCTGACATCCACAAGCTTACCTGGTGCTCCCTCAATGGAAGAGACAAGAACCAGATTGACCACCTGATGATCAATGGGACATGGAGAAGATCGCTGCTAGATGTAAGAGTAAAGAGGGGAGCTGATGTTGGCAGTGACCACCACCTTGTCACTGCCATCCTCAAAGTAAAGCTGAGGAGAAATATAACTAGGAAACTGAGACAACAACAGTTTGATGTGGAGAAGCTGCGTGACACCAAAGCAAAGAGTGCTTTCATCCTTCAGCTGAAAAACAAGTTCCAAGCACTGGTGGATGCTGAAAATTACGCACAACCAGACATGACTGGTATTAACACCATGTGGGAACAAGTCAAAACAGCCTACACACAAGCCAGCGAAACATGCTTAGGACAGAGACAGAGGAAGAAGAAAAAGTGGATCACAACAGACACCTGGCAGGCCATTGAGAACAGGAGAGAACTGAAGAAGAAAATTTTGGAAACCAAGTCCGAGCGAATAAGAGAGAGGTACAAACAACAGTATAGAGAGGCAGACCAAACTGTGAAGAAGATGGCAAGAACAGATAAACGAGCCTACTTGGATGATATTGCAAGCCAAGCAGAAGAGGCCGCGCCAAAGGAGAACAAGGACAGGTGTTTAAGATCACCAAAATTGTCAGTGGCAAATACCGGGGAAACACCGAGACGCCGATTGTAGACAAACAGGGCCGACTCCTTACCACAGAAGCAGAACAAGATGCTAGATGGGCAGAACATTTCAACGAAGTTCTCAACAGACCACCACCAACTGAAGAGGCGGATGTACAAGACCCTGATGCCGACCTCAGTGTTAACACCACTCCACCAGAGAAGAAATAAATTATAACAGCCATCATATCTCTCAAGAACCGAAAAGCCCCTGGCCAGGACATCCTAAATGCAGAGCTCTTCAAAGCAGACACAGAGTTTGCAGCCACGGTTCTACAACCACTCTTTACTGCTATATGGGGGGAGAAACAGATACCAGAAGACTGGACAAAAGGAGTCAACGTGAAGATCCCAAAGAAAGGAGCCCTGAGCAACTGTAACAACTGGAGAGGAATCACTCTGCTATCTATTCCCAGCAAAATCCTGGCAAAAATAGTAATTAAACGAATCTCAGAAGCAGTAGACCAACAACTCAGAAAAGAACAGGCAGGTTTTCGACCAGGAAGAGGATGCACAGATCAGATCTTCACCCTGCGCAACATCATCGAACAGTGCACGGAATGGCAGAGACAGCTGTACATCAACTTTGTAGATTTTGAGAAAGCCTTTGACAGCATACATCGAAAAAGTCTATGGTGCACACTCCGAGCATATGGAATACCGCAGGAGATTGTACAAGTCATTAAGAGCTTCTACAGAAACTTCATATGCAGAGTAGGAAACAGTGAAACCAGCTTCAGTGTAAAGACCGGCGTCAGACAAGGCTGCCCCATGTCGGCACTGCTCTTCAACCTGACAATCGACTGGGTGATGAGACAGACAACAGCTGACCAGCCGCGGGGCATCAGATGGACCCCATTCACAACACTTGAAGACATAGATTTTGCTGACAATCTGGCACTGCTCTCACACACCCACCATCATATCCAGGAGAAGACATCTCATCTCAACACTTTTGCCCAGCAAGTAGGCCTGAAAATCAGCCAGAAGAAGACTGAGGTGATGATGCTAAACGTTCAGAATCCCTCTCCTGTCACAGTGAACGGAGAAGATCTGACAACAACTGAAGAGTTCACATACCTCGGGAGTATTGTCAGGCATGATGGCGGAGCAATCAGTGACATCAAAAACCGCATCAACAAAGCAAGAACTGCTTACAGAAATCTGAACAATGTGTGGAAGTCATCCCAATACAGCACAAAGACCAAACTAAGACTATATCAGAGCTGCGTACTTTCCACCCTCCTGTATGGCTCGGAATGCTGGAGGATGACTGAGAGTGACACTAACAAACTGTCTACATTCCACACGAAGAATCTCAGGAGAATACTGCGCATCTTCTGGCCTGAGACCATCTCCAACCAAGAACTCCTGGGCCGCTGCGACCAAGAAAATATAGATACCATCATTATGCAAATACGATGGAGATGGATAGGACACATCAGCCGACGGGAACAAGGGAACATCGCCCGAACAGCCCTCCACTGGACACCAGAAGGAAAACGCAGGCGAGGACGACCCAAGAACACCTGGCGTCGGACAATAGAAACAGAGCTGAAGACCCTCCAACACTCCTGGGGAACCATTCAGAAACTGGCCCAAGACAGGCAGGAGTGGAGAACCTTTGTTGCTGTCCTACATGCCAAGAAGGCATAAAAAGGCTTTGGATTGGACTTACACCAAACTCAAAACAGCATTTCTCAAACCCCTTAACATTTGAAAGACTGCTTTTTTTTCTTTTTATATTCCTGATTTTACTGGGCTCTAAATTATTCATACTTGGATCTATACTATTTTATAGTAAGCCAGGACGTTTTCAGACACATTTGTCAGTTTGTTATCTGATGATTTAGGACTATGTTCTAAAATTGCCCCAAATCGTCAGCAGAACAAACTAACAGGCATACTCCTGAAGAAAACACTATTAAATTTAGACCCACTATTGTAAACAACGTTGTGCTTGCTGCAATGAGAAATGACCAGGAGTGCTGTGAGAAAATCAAACAAGGAATGACACTCTTTAATAAAATGAAAGAACAGTAAGCAGTAAATTACTAATTTACTGTATTGCTGCATATTTCAAACTATAATGTTTCTACTGCCAAAAATGGGCTGAAAACAAATATCCAAAACCAGTTGTGTTCTGTTTGATAATGGGAAAGTTAAATGCGGTAATGTTTTACGACAAACTACGTTCAATATGTAACATTTTGATGAGAGAAAGATTTTCCACCATAAAGTCGAAGGTTTATATACACATAGAGATGACCAAATGTGCACGTTAAAGATCCCATAATTCATGTCAGCATTCGTTCAGCTACTGAAGCACAAACATATCCAGTATACATCCCCGTCTTCGAAGAGCAGCCGCTAGCACAGCCGCAAAGGATTAAATTATAACATGAAGAGTGACAGCTAGCCAGTTTGCATACAGTTACCTACCATCACAGTGAACAATATTATCGTGGGAAACAAAGAATCTGTGCCCCCTGGGAGTTATGATAAACAGTGAAATTATGCAAGACTCCTGGAAATGGGCAATTTTGATAGTTTAAATCCTCCCCATCCCCCCACCATCCTCCTCTCCAACCTCAACCTCTCATCATCCCTTCCCTATCCCCCCTCCTCCCCTTACCTATACCCATCCTCCCTCTCCACCCCCGTCCTCTCCTCCCCTCCTCCCCTCCTCTCCTCCCCTCCTCCCCTCCTCTCCTCCCCCTCCTCTCCCATACCTATCCTCCTCCTCCCATACCTCTCCTCCCCCACCTGTCCCCCTTCCTCCTACCCTCCTCCTCCCCCACCTGTCCCCCTTCCTCCTACCCTCCTCCTTCCCCACCCCTTCCTTCCTTCCCCACCCCCTCCTTCCCCCACCTATCCTCCTCCCTCCTTCTGTCTATCCAATCTCCTACCCTTTCTACTTATCTTCTCTACTTATCCCCCCTCCTCTCCCCCTCCCCCTGCCAATCCCCATCTTCCCCCAAAAAGAAAAAAATAAATAGCACAAATATGGGAAGATAGACAACACATTTCCTCCAAAACTCGGAGGATTAGAAGTTAGGGGGGCAATCCCCGTAGAGATATGCCATTCCTATTTGGAAGCTTAAGTAGTTGACTTCATACTTTTGCAACAAATTATTAGACTAACAATTCAACACTTTACAGGTCATTTTCCCATGTCTGATTAGAATTTGAAAAAAACCACTTGATCTTAAACATTTCTTGTCATCATCTGTTTCAAATAGGTAAAGAGCACAGTCTACAATTTTATCCAAAAAGATTGCTGCTTCATTTATATTAGATACATATTTTCCTCTAGACTTCTGAGTAAACTCAAACAATAAAAAGGAACATAACTATGATAGCCTTTGAAAGGGGGTAATATTGCCTTAAAATAAATTAACGTTTTTTTCAGCATATAGAATGTATCAGAAATTCTAAATACATGCAGCATAAATGAACACAGGTAAAACAACTGACAGTTTGAAGACAGTTGCCATTCACAAATTTGTTATCTGGGGGCAATGCAGGGACAGATAAGAAATGAAACAGGAGGGGAAAATGATATGTTTGAAATAAGTATATCTTGAGACCGGATTGAAAACTGTCATAAGCAGGCTTTTAGCGAAGTGAGAGAGGGGGGTATTTCCAGTCTGATGGACCATAAATAGAGAAAGAGAAATAACCACACACACACACACACACACACACACACACACACACACACACACACACACACACACCACACATACACCACGCACACACACACGCACACCACACACACACACACACACACACACACACACACACACACACACACACACACACACACACACACACATGATTCAATATTTAATTCCTTTCACCCCTTTTTGGGCATGGAAGATAACAAACGAATTCAACAATACTAATATTAATAGTCTCAATACTAACAGGAACTGAAAAGCAACAATTCATTGCAAAATGTTAAACAAACGATATTCAGGACTCCATACATTTTAAAGTTTATCAATATCTGTAAAAGACACACACTACACTCGTGAAAGACAACAACATGAAATTTCAAGTAAAACCTTCAAATGTTATGAGGTTTGAGGGAGACAGGATCATTTTTCAAGATTTACATTTCCACAGACTGTGAAAATCATAACTGGACATGGGTTGAAAAAAATTCTGATGAATAAAATAGTGTCGTAAATGTTTAAGGTAAGAAACACTCCATGATAAGAATATTTTTCCCCTAAAACAGACATATTGCATTTTGAACATACTCTTTCTTCCCGTGGTATGTTATTCAAACGTCCAATCCCAATAGAAAGCTTGTGACATCTGCAACTAAATTTCATAAGACTGTAAACATTCACATCTAGCAGACAAGTTATATATTTTTCCAAACTAAAATTGTTTTTTTTATAGTTTTTGTACTAAAGGCATCTACTATTATTCCACACCTCAGCTCATGATTTATTAACAAACTTTTCTATTAAGAAGGTTTTGATAATTATATGAACTTGTAGAATTGATAGTTGAACAAAACTGTCTCTCCTGCAAAGTCAAATCTGCTCTGCACTAAAGTTTGTTGTATCTTATTTAGCCATGCTGATTGAATCAGAGATTTTGATGTACATATTTCATCCTCTGGTAAACATTTGAGATAGCTTTCCAGGGTAAAAAGGGCTACATGCAGAAACGAACCATTGGAACAGAAATAGACAAGGAGTATCTGCCCCCTTCTCCGTATACTAACGAATTTGACATGTGTGCTTTAAACGAAAAACATATTTAAAAAAAACTGGATCTTTTTAATCATTACTATGTTTTCATAACCCCAAATTTCACACCCATACAACAAAACAGGTAAACAAAGTTATCGAACAAATCAAGTGTCACATGTATAGGTTGTTCTTTTTGCCATGCAGTCCTTATCAGACTAAACATGACTTCAGTAGCTTGATTAGGCATTTTCCTTACATTTTGCAAAACTGCACTCTCACTGTAAATAATTCCTTAATAATCAAAATAGTTAACTTCTAAAGTTTTTCCACCATGGATAAACATAAGATTTTTTGGAGCAAAATATGATTTTTACACACACACAACACCACACCACACACACACACACACACACACACACACACACTCAACACACACACACTCACACACACACACACACCACGCACGCACGCACGCACACACACACACACATGCTGTGTGGCTATTTCAAATCAGTATTACTTCACGCACGCACGCACGCACACACGCACGCACGCACGCACACACACACACACACATGCTGTGTGGCTATTTCAAATCAGTATACTTCCCCTTAAGAGACCATATCAAACAGTTCAATCCCTTTTAATTGTTTTAAGTTGCTTTGTAGTCCAGATAAAAAAATGCCATATCGTGGAAAAGAAGCAACAACTTTTAAATGACTTTGTAGGAATTGCTGTTTACCTATCTTGAACAAGTACAAGATGAAGTAAATGATTGTAAATATATATATATATATATATATATTATATAATATATATATATATATATATATATATATATATATATATATATATATAGTTTTTTTTTAATTTTCAAACTAATGTAGGAAAACACCTTCAAAGTATGGAATTGCTTCTTTTATAACATACCATCATAATTAGATTGCAGGAACTTGAGCAGAGTTAGGAAGAATAGCAGATCTCTACAGGGATCTCCCCCTAACTTCTAATCCTCTGAGCTTTGGAGGAGATGTGTTGACTATCTTCATGTGTTTGTGCCTGGGGGAGGAGGAGGAGGAGGAGGCCGCTGCTGCCTCCGCTGTGGGTAGATAGGACAGGGGGGAGGGGATTGGAGGGAGGGGATTGGGGGGAGGGGGTTGATAGAACAGGAGGAGGAGAGAAATGATAGGGGAGGGGGATATGAGGGGGGATATGAGGGGAGGGGGGATATGAGGGGGGGTAGGAGGAGATAAAGGGGAGGTGAGTATATTGGGGAGAGGGAAAGGTGGTAGGTAAAGGCAGTTTAACAGTGGAGGTTGGGGGATAGGATGCTGGGGAAGCTTGGCTTGTGGTTAAGTTAGGAGGGAGAAGAAAGTTATGTTTGGTCTGTAATAAGTGGTATCATTGTCTCAATCACCCTCTGGCAAATAAACAATTAATACACTAAGGAGAAAAAGCAAAGGAACGCCTCTTTGGCTTTATATTTATGATCACTCATAAGGCATGTCTGCATGATAGAAAAAAAGTGGAGAAACAGATGGACAACATGGTGTGTCCTATGCCAGTATTGTTCAAGAGTGTTCAAAGTCTGTGTATGCTGAGAAACATGCTGTTGTTCTCATTTGCAGGTTTTGCCCAATATCCTTGCATTAACCACTGGACTATACCTTCATGGTGAACAAAAACGGTCACATACACCAAATCTTACCTTTGAGGAACCTCACAGCTCAAACCGAGGAAAAACAAAAAATCTAGTCACCCTTATGAAATCCAGCCGCCGCCGCCGCTGTAGTCTAGTGGTTAGGGCGTTGGACTCGTAATCTAAAGGTTGCGGGTTCGATCCCAGCCTTCGGCTATGGCGTTGTGCCCTTGGAAAAGGCTTTTTACGGCTATTTTCTCACCCCACCCAGGTGTAAAAGGGGTACCAACCTTGTGTTGGGGGTCAACCGTGCGATAGACTGGCGTCCTATCCAGGGGGGAGTCTATGACTCTCAGTCGCTTAACGCGACAGAAACCGGGATAAGCACGGGCCTGATAAGCCTTAGGCTCGGGACAGACTTTTCTTATGAAATCCAATTCTCACTGCCCTTTAGCAGGCTTCATACTCTCCTGTTTCAAACGGGTTTTCAGCCCAACCATTCAACACAGTCACATTCGTTTTAACCTGTCAGAGAGAACATGAAGAACTGCTACAGGAAACATGTGGAAGGTGAACAGAATAAATGTTGCTTTGTGCTTCAAGGCTTCAGTCCCCGTCACAAGGTGAAACGCTCGAACGCACAAAGTGACCCGTAGCCTTAAACTGTGCTGATTGGCTGAAGACTGCTGTCTGGCCGTGTGAAACTAATCCACATAGAACACGATCTATCTGGATCGGTCAGGTTTAAACTGATACCTCAAGGGGCTGGAGACGTGTGTTTACAGTGACAAAGGATAGTCTGAGATCTTTATGGGCCTGACAAGCCAGGGCTTAGGGTTCAGAAGGCCTGTTGCGCAGACCGCAAACATTGCACCACGAAGCTACCGTGGATTCCTCCAATTTGCATCAGAAAGGAAGACAATGTGTTTTCTGATGTAGCTTCAATGATAGTTGTTGTTTTTTTTCCCGCATGACAAAACTTGAGAAATTATACACGAAAATTACCGAGCAAATAATGCTTTGAAATCCATTATATATCAATATGCACTATTGTATTTGAAACAGCAACTATCTGGGTGCAAGCTATTGGCAATATAAGCTTCTAAATACGCCTGCTGTTAACAGCCTTAAGAAATAAATTTCAAGATTAAACTGCTAAGAACCCAGCAAGACAAAATACTTTAGGACTGAGAGAGAAATAATGAAATCCAAAGGGTTTTTTTTTGTTGTTTAAAAAAAAATAATATACATATCAAATAACCAAATAAATCTTTGATAGGAGTTATCTGCACAAAAATAGCGATGAAAAAACAGATCTAAACTAATCTGCAGCACATTTACTTCTCTTCATTTGAATGTGTAAGCTGCAACAATGGGAGTTTAGTATTATGTGTCAAAAGAGTTCTCAATTCTTAGCATCTATTATCCTTTTAACGCAGCTATGTTCCTTCCATGATAAAAACAAGTTTATCCCATACTATCGTCAATG